>CAJFCY010000737.1:0-10600 GCA_904066265.1 Eimeria zaria
ATATATATATATGTTTAGTATATTCGGCATACCAAGTGTACAGAAGTGAAACCGTTCTCAAGAATCAGGTCCCGCAGGATCGCCTCTGCCTACAAAACACAACTGCAGCACACTTGACTAACATGGCTAGTGTCCTGCAAGAAAGCTGGTTAGATAGCTAGCTAGCTAGGCGGAATGCCCTCAAGAAAGGCAGCTAGCTACCTAGACCGGTTAGAAAGCTGGCTAGATAGCTAGCTAGCTAGGCGGAATACCTTCAAGAAAGGCAGCTAGCTACCTAGACCGGTTAGACAGCTGGTTAGATAGCTAGCTAGCTAGGCGGAATACCCTCAAGAAAGGCAGCTAGCTACCTAGACCGGTTAGAAAGCTGGCTAGATAGCTAGCTAGCTAGGCGGAATACCCTCACGAAAGGCAGCTAGCTACCTAGACCGGTTAGAAAGCTGGCTAGATAGCTAGCTAGCTAGGCGGAATACCCTCAAGAAAGACAGCTAGCTACCTAGACCGGTTCGCTAGCTCCCTCTAGCCAGCTGGTTGGTTCCCCTTTCGTGTGTTTCTAACTTTCCCCCGGCTTGAAGACTGTGAGGGAGGTATTGGGGCTACCACCAGCATTAATATTATTGTTTATTGTTATTAGCTTTCATAATATACAATTAATTATTATCATTTGCTATTATTTATTATTGCTATATGCTTCTATTTACTATTGCGTGTTGTTACTGTTAGTTGATACTACTTGGGGCTATTATCTATTATTATTATTATTATTAGTTATTATTATTATTAGTTATTATTATTATTACAATTAGTTATTCCTCTTAAGACAACAAAAGGAGACAGGACTGTCTACTAGAGACAGACACTACTTGCCTGTTCTCTCCTAGAGTAATTCTGTGTAGAAGGGATACCGGCGCTCTTCCCATATCCCAGCAGATCGACACAGTAGAAGGTGTACCTCCATCTCTCGTGTGCATCGTTCTCCTCAGCGGAACCCCCTGGGGGGCCCCTAAGGGGGCCCCTATTTGGGCCCCCCAATTCTCTGGTGTCTGGGAAGAGTACCCGAATGACGTCAGCGAAGAAGTAGCCGCTCATACAAATGCCGTGAATGAGAATTACTTTCTCGGGGCCCGTCCCTGAACAGAGGAGTAGAAGCAACAGCAAGTAGGGAGGGGAGGTGTGGTTACAGTTGAGGGTTTAGGGTTAAAAGGTTATTGTTTAAGGGGAGAGACAGTCCCCAAACTGTGGTGGGAGACAATCCCAGGAGGTGGCATGGAGACAGCTATGTTGCTTACCGACTTTGGTGTAGTGTATTCGTTGGTGGAGGGGACAAGGGGGTGCGTTTGTGGAGTTTGTTTTGTCTCCTGCTTTTAATTTGTTACGGGTGCACTGGGGGCATCCTTGTGTTTCTTTTGTTCTGCTGAGAAAGTCTAGGGCGACCTCATGTACTTCGGCAGCGCGAGTCGTTTCTGCATCTGGTAGAGCAGCAGCAGGAGCAGCACAGAAGGGATGCAGCAGTAACGCATGCGCGTCGTAAGGCGGGTCCAAAGGAGACAGGCGCTGCCTTCGCCGTAGCGCCCCCCGCCTCCTGCTGATACTTCTACTGTTGCTGCTGCCTTTCCGCCCCTCTCGAAACCCCACAGCACTCTTCCAGTCTTCATTTAAGGAGAAGGCCCCTTGAGACGCAGGGCTGGGGCCCACAACGGGATCCGATCCCAGCGTTCGCGAGCCCTCAGCACCAGAGGCAGCGACGGGCCATTGGCAGGAGCTGCCCAAAAGTGCGAGGCAGTTCCTGCTGAGACGCCCAACTGCTGCAGCCGCTGCCTCCCCTGCTGCCGTTGGTGCTGCTGCCTCCCCTGCTGCTACTGTGGCTGCGGCTCCTGCTGCCACTCCCATTGCTGCAACTGCTGCTGCTGCATCTCCTCCCAGTTCTTCTTGGCAAGGAAAAGAAGCAGGGACACCTGGAATACGCAAAGAGTTGCTGCAGTCCCAGGGGCTGCTGGCTGGAGACACAACCCTCAAGGAGCCCAATGAAGGGGCCTCTCCGGCGTCCTTGGGGGCAGTGGGGGCGCCGACGGTGGCTGTGCTGTCGGGGCAGACACCCAGCTGCTCATATTCAGGCCCAGGTGGAGGCGTGAAGCCAAGATCTCCTGCTGATACTGCTGGTGCCCCTGCTGCTGCTGATGGTTCTGCTGCTGCTGCTGCTGCTTCTGGCACAGCTTGTGCTGCTGATGCTAGTGCTGCTGCTTTTGTCACTGTTTCCCCTGTTGCTGTCTTTATGTTATTTGTTTTTGCTGCAGCAGCATTGTGAGGTGATAGTGGTAGGACCGTAAATGGCGAAATTGGTTCCTGCACTGGGAAGCGTTTCTTGCGGCGGCAACGCCCATGGCGGTGGTGTGCAGCAACTAGCTGCTGCTGCTCTTGCAGCTTAGCTGCTGCGGCCTTCCAGATGTCTCCTCTCTGGCGGCGTATCCCTATAAACTCTGCCCACTTCCTCCACTTGTTTTCCTTTGAGTACGCCGCTTCTGTCTCTGCTGCAACTGTCTCCAACTCGTCAAGCAGAGACAGATCAGCAAACTGCAGACGCCCTGAACCCAACAAAACTAAAACGTCTAGCGGGTCAATGCGAAATCGCCTACTTCCCACAGAACTCCCAAAGGTAGAAGGGGGTGAAGCCTGTTGCGGGCGTTTGCATGCCTGAGACGGCGTATCAGAGCACCCGTATGAACAGCTGCGGGCCCACCCAACAACAATGCGTGGCCCCCTCGTGTCAGCAGGGCTGAGGGCTTCCTTGTCTGTCATGGGGTTTGCATGTGCAGCAACAGTAGCAGCGTGGGTCTGCCGTTGCCTGCGTGCTTTAGCAAGGCGACACAGCGCGATGATTTCTGCCTGTGAAATGGTGTTGTACAGACTCCGCTGCAGCTTGAGGTTAATGAGAAAGAGGGAAAGAGAGGTAGTGAGACACTCCGGAACTTCAACAGTAACTTCCTCGTTAGCTTCAGCGGCGGTTGAACCCTCTTGCTCCACCGAATGCGTTTGATTCTGCTGCTGCTGCTGCTCCTGCTGCTGCTGCAGCGGGACGCTGAAGTAGCTGCTGCTTGGGGGTGTCCCACGCACCGCTGGGCTGTCCCCTCCTCGGGAGCGGCTGCAGCGGGGAAGCCGCACCAGCTTCCAACGGTTGAGGCTCGGGGGAGGAGGAGGGGGAGTGTATGCAGCAGGTAGGAGGAAGGAGAGGAAAGATAGCATATTTTTTGCTGCGCTCGCCTTTGAAGTCGTATAACACTGGAAAATATGATAAAAACCTATGTATTAAATGTTTTAAACTACATATAGTTTCAAAATACAGATGTTAAATAAAGCAGGAAGCCAAAAAAACAGACAAGGGCTACGAGTGAGTCAACCCCCTCTTCCCGAGCGAAGGTCACTTGGGGGGAGAGGGGGAAGCGAGATGTACATGTAAGGTGAACTCACCGCTGAAATATGTTTGTTAAACAATATATTAAACATATTTACATTATTGGCATAATTTTATGGTTCAAACATCTGCTTACTATTTATTGTTTGGCACAAAGGGCTTCCTTGGTACACCAGCCACAGAAGACTGGTTAGTGGGGGGAGACCACCGACCACAGCAGCAGCTTTAACAATTAGCCAGCATTTTTCTCATTTTAAAGCAAATATATTGAATTTACAAATTATAAATATTAAAACTAATTTAAGAAATAACTCGCTTCCCTTGTTATTTTGCTACGTCAGATACTGGGTCCAGTGGTGCTGTTGGTGTGTGCGTGCGCGTGGTGTGCGTATTGATGCCAGAACAACACAAACAATAGCATCAACAAAAGCAGGAGAGTTAAGGAGTGAAGCCAAAACTCATGGGCTACAGCTACAGTGGAGGGAAAGGCAAAGACGTAGCAGCAATGCAGCACGGGGTTATCAGTTGCGCTCCTTATTGGACAAGAACATTATCTACAGAGGACAGTGTAACAGAACTACCCAAGAATCTGTTGTTGCCCCAACTACTACGGACATTGGGGCTGCCATTCCTGCCGCTGATGTGCCCACTGCCAAGCCCTCAAGGCTGTCCGTGGTTGTCAACCACAGGCCCTCAGGGCTTTAGTCGCGTGATGGTGTGGCACAGAGTCAGGGGTTTGGGGCTTTGGACTGAGGATACACGCATTTCGAGGATTGGATTTGTGGCGGGATCCATTTGATGGTTCTTTTCTGTGTTGCGGCTGCCTGCAGTGCGGGTCTGCTGCTGCTGCTACTGCAGTTTCTGCAGAACACTGTAGCAGCAGCAGCAGCCGCAACGCCAAACCCTCGTTGAGCTGCTTGGCTGTGACGGCATGGGAAACAGCAGCGCGTCTGCCATTTCACAAAACGCAACGAGGCCGAGTTTAGCGCAAAAAGAGAACAAAGACATGCAGATAAGACTCTGCAGACGAATCTTTAGGAGGAATACGAAAACAAGGGACAAAGGGTCTGGAAGACCGGCACAAATTCGATTCCCCGAACTCCACAAACCCCTAAACCATAAATACAAGAACGTTGTAAACAAGTGAATGCAACGAGAGTCCCCGACCCTGTTAGAGAGGACCGTCGTGGGCTGCAGATGACACAGATACTTGTATATTTGGCTTTCCTTCCCCATCCCTTAGGCACCCAGTGTCCGACGGCACGACTGCCTCCTCGCGAAGAGAGGAGGCGGCCTGGCACGAGTTCTAGCGTACACCGCCACAACTCGCGTTGGATGCCAGCTCCACATGATGGCACGCCCAAGTCTCTCTGTGTTGCACTCACTAGCTACTGACTGAATAGGCAATTCCTAGACACCAGGCTGCCCTTTAGTAGGCAGGCTACGCAACAGTAGTTTCATACGTCCCAACTTCATCTATAGCATGCCAAAGTGAACACCTAAATCATAAAAGAGGAATTCAAGTACATGCAACAAGATGGAAGGGGCACCAAACCCTCGTGCCAGGCCAAGGGATAGCACTCTCATGTGCGTTTATTGAACGAAGGTTCATAATTTAACGTGTAGGGTTTATCCGCTTCTGCCTGACTCCCTCATGCAGCTGTTTGTCTGCTGCAGTCTGTGCAGTCACTCAAGCCACTAATAGACAAACACAAAGAGGAGAATGAAAACCCCAAAGAGCCGAACCGCGCAGCCCTGGCACTCTCTACTTTCTGTTCTCTCTTCCCCCACTCCTTCGACAACTACAAACGTGGGTTTGTCAGCAGCCTTATTCCTCAGCGGAACTCCAACAAATCCAACACTAGACAGCTGGCTACCCAACTAGTTGTCTATCTAGCTGGCTACCTAGCTCGTTGTCTAGCTGGCCATCTAGCTCGCTAGATATCTTTGTAGCTAAGCCTCCAGCTATCTGCCCTCCTGCCTAACTAGTCTGCTAGCTGCACAACTATCCGTGCAGCTTGGTAGCTAGTCGGCTACGTGCACGCTTGATTAGCCGCCTTCCTTTTTTGAGCATGGGAACCTGGTAGCTCTCAAGGGTTTTTCTGGGTAAGTGATGAGGGCTGAAAATACATCCCATCCCGACACTTAGAAGTTCATACAACTCAGAATACACTGAGGGAGAGGCTATGGTGCTTCCCAAGATAACAGCTTGCCGCCTTTAATGGCTCTCAGTAGTCGTCAGTATTGTTATCAAGGGAACTCCATGGCCGCCAGACTGATCTAAGGGTTACTAACCGCAACACGGCGGAGGAGCCAAATATGACACTGAAGCCAGTACTGCAGGCTCAGCAACTTGACTGCTATCTACACAGTTCGATGCTGACAACATCTGTAAAATGTTTAAATCTATTAAGAAGTGTTAAGGCACAACAGCCTCTTGAATTCCCGTCTCGAGCTTCTTTCAAAGACCCGAGGTGGGAGCAAGACCCAACAAAAGGCTAAAAAACAGCAGCATCAACAGATGCCGGCACCGCAACTGCATTAGCTGCTGTTGAAGCAGCATTGAAGCCTGCTGATAAAATGCTCAGTTGGTGTTGGCCTACCACTTTCTTTTTCTGGCGATGGTTTAAACCGGGTTTTCTGTCGCTGGCTTTGCATGCGTCTGCTTTTCCGGTGCATAATCGCCAGAGCGCGCCTTGCGGCTCGCTTTAAGAACAGCTACCCCTTTCAGCGAGGATGATGAGGCTGCCGTCTGTTTTGTGCGTACGTGTGCATTAATGGTCCCAACAAGAACTCTTCAGTAAAAGGCGAAGTGCGTCTAGGAGGAGGCGGGGGGGCCTGGTAAACCTGCTGCGGAACCTCCTGTGGGGGCTGGGGTGCCGCGAAACGCGGAACAGCCTGAGGCCACACTGAAGGTATTTGGGGCCTCTGAGGAGGTCTAGTATCTTCACGGAGCCTAGAAGGGAGCGATGCCTCTAGAGATTCCTGGACTGCCCTGAATGTTGCTTCTTCTCTCAGGAGCCGCAGCACCCCCGGGGCGAAAGATCGGTCTTCATTAGATTCAAATGGCATCTGCATCTCTTGGCGAGAGAAAACCTGAGGCTCCCCGACGTGTGACGACTCAGCGAAAGAGGGGTCTGCTGCTTGCTGCAGCTCAGGGGACGCCACGGGCCACTCAGGTGTGTAGGATCCATTGGACATGGTATAGGTGGCAAGAGAGTTAGGGAGATCGTCGGGGGATTCAAGAAGCTCCATGGTATGCCGCCAACGCTGCCAGTGCTGCTGCCTGTACTGCCGCCGTTGTGGCCGGTGCTGCTGGTCCTGTTCCTGCTGCTCCTGAGCAGCTGCCTCAGGTAACGGGTTCAGCGGCACCCAGGCCATTGCAGCAGAAGAAGATTGGTCCTCAGGCACATGAGAAAATGTACAATAGTCACCCATTGTGCAAATTCCTTCGATAAAGAGTAAGCAGACTTCTCTTCCGTTGGACGTCGTTGGGGTCACTCTTCTGGAATCTGGGGCGGGCAGTCGCCGGGCTTGATCTTCTCTGCTCATTTCAATTTGAATGTCTTCGTGATAAACTCAACTACAATGGTGGCTGCTACACCTTTTAGAGAGAAGATTTCGGTGCGGGATGCTGCGGCTGATTCTGTTGCTCCCGTTGTTAAGCGTTACGCAGCAGCAAGCCGCGGCGTACCGCTGGACCGCAGCGGTGAGGTGTTTGCTTTCTGTGACTGAACAGCTACACACAGCCAAATAAACTAGCTTTTTTCAACGTAATTATTGTAGTTTATTGTTTGTTTCAAAAAACTAATGTATTGAATGGCTATGCGCACGATTGTTGTAATGCACGTTAGTGATTTGCTGCATGGCCTCCTGTCCCTTATTACCTTCCGATTGCATCAATATCGTTTCAGCAATGTACATATTTTACACTATGTTTTGTTATTTTCTGCTCATTACACTATGTTTTTATAATGTTCATATTGTACAGCTCCTTTGGACACTTATTACCCTTTGTTTAGCTCGGTCGCCTCAAAGGACACATACCCGAGACACCAGGCTGGCTTTCGCTTTTGAGGCAATCTGAACGGCACGAACGATCTACTGATAAATGCATACTAGCTGTTGCTTCACTTGTTTAGTAATACATACGCGACGTTGTGTATTGTTATAATTATGGTTTAGTGTTAATACATGTTCGACTCTGCTTTCCTTTGCCTCTACGACTTAACTTTCAGGGTTTAGGATTACACCGACTACGCATAAATACATATTAGCGGTTTTTTCCGCTTACCTCCAGGGTTGAATGCCTACAGTACACTTATAAATACACGTCCACTGTGTTTTTCCTCTACTTTTGGACCCTTTCATGGATCTACACAACACGCACTGTATTTAAGATGCTAACAACTCCACTAATATATTAATGTATTATGCAGCATTTCATTGTAATAGGCTTTTTTGGCAAAAAGAATGAATAGTCCATGTGACTTAGTATTCAGTCTGAAACGGAATACCAGACACCCCAACTCCCGTAATCATGTACACGATGACGAAGTTGACCAATAAACAAATTGCATTGAATTTTGTAGCTTCTTCGGGATGTTACATTCTATTCAACGAACAGGTATATAAGGCAGTGACAGATATATAAAGCAAAGACAAAATGCTGGTTGCTTTGAGGTTGTGATGCTGCAAGGTGAGACGATAGAGATCTACAGACGTTGTGGCCATCAACGGCACACTGCATCTCAATCGCCTGCACATTTCATGAATGCCTCCTTCATAGTTTTGTTTGCATTATCGGATTCAGCAGTAGAATGCAAGCTAATGAAGTTAATTCGTTTCGTTTTAGTAATTACTGATTTACCCTGTCTGCTTGAGTTATTCACACTCGGTTGACGTGCTGCAGCAGGCCGCCTGGTCAGAGTTATTGTTCTGTGGTGAAGCTCCCGTTTGTTTACATTTATCGGTTGTATTGGTGGCATTAACATCGATAGTATCTTATAAACATAAGTTTGTACTTGCGGCTCAGTGTCAAAGATAAGCTCTTGTCTACAATTTCCTGTTGTTCTTTCAGGCGACAGCTCGCAGAGCTGCGCTGTCTTCTCACTTGACTCAGCTTTGTTTTCTGGGTAGCAGAGGCACCACAACTGGAGTCATAGCTGCATATCAACTATCTCGGTTGCATATAATGCACATCTGTTGCTTTAGCCCTAGCGTGACCCCAGAACGCATGTACATAACAGCATATTAAAGGTAGGTAGTGCGTTCATTGCACGCAGCTTAGCTGAGGCCAGCTGTTCGAAAGGGTTTTCTCCCAACACCAGAGTTGACCTCAGCTCAACTAACTAAGAGAGGCATTCCTATACATCAGGTGAAGCAGCCTACACTGCCTACTGACTGAATGCTAGGAGCGGTATAGTGCATGCGAGATACTGATGTATGTGCATTTGTGCGTATCCTTATGTATCCCACTAGAGACAAGTATCGTTTCCTACTGTCATCCATTAAATCAAACTTAAGGTGTAAGCTGAGAGGCGTTAAGGACTGTCCGTAGTGGCAAACATCGCCTTAGACGAGGCCTCCCTTGACCTGCCTCCCCTGTACGAAAACAGCTAGAGACAGTTTCACCTTTCTGCGAATTAAAGATACGCATGGTGCGTGGACTTGGCACTGCTCAAGTCGCATTTCCTGCTGTTGTGCTGCATGTATACCTCAGGGAGCCCCCAACCTTACACACAGGTCAGCGCTGGCCGCCCCCGCGAGTGGTGTAGGCACGGATTCGGGGCACACTATACACCTGAGGGGCAGGCGACCGTGCTTGCTGCTGCCGCTGCATCTGCGCGCATATACAAATAAAAGCACAAGTCCAAGGAATGGTTCCTCCTTCTCACCATCCACTCTGTCTTCGCTGTCAGTGTACGTCAAGAGCGAGCCCGTGAGGTGTGTGGTGTGCACTACCGAGGGTACATGTTGTAGGCGAGCGACCAAACACTTCAACACTTCTAAGGCTTCGTTGCTTGTGAGGCTCCTTATGTATGATACAGCTCAGCATTTATAAATTTGCTTACTTGCTCCCACGTGGGCTGCGGGGTCGGAGCAGGAGAGGAGATGCAACTCTTGAGATAATTGCCGAAAATGCATGCGTCAGGAGGGGGCTCCACATCATAGGTGTCAACAGGGTATTTGCTCCTCCTGTCTGCTGCTAAAGGATACGCGGGACTGACAACAATATCCACAGGGGCCCCCATATCTGCTGCTGCTACGCCTCCTGAGGTGGGCTGGGGGCGCCTGGGACCGCAGGAAGAGGTGAAGCAGCAACCCGGGTTCTGCGCAGGGGCCCCTCCTACTGCAGCACCAGATGCATGTAGATCCTTGAGAGAGGCTCCCCACGTTTGCAAGGGAGGGTTGTCTGAGGCATAAGGCCGCCCGTCTGTTATGTAGACTGTTGGCTTTCCGTCCGCTCCATTTCGCGCGAAGTTTAGCACAAGAGGAGGCCCATGAGGGGTTGACAGAACTGCAACAGCACGGCCAGCAACAGCAGCAGCAACGACGATACACCATGCAGGCCGGAGAAGCATGCAACGCCCACCAGCGAAGGGCACAGCCCGAGATGAACAGCAGCAACTCTTCAGCCTGCTTGGGGCGGTGCTGCTATCTGAGCTGGTGGTGTCTGAGCTGGTGGTGTCTGAGGTGGTGCTGCTTCGCAGGCAGGAGGGCCCAACTGTAACTGAATCCAGCAGTATTTGCTAGCCTTACCCGTTTTGAAGTCAGTCCCCATGAGGTCTTGCTCCGAAGGCAGCGCCTGTTCATGCACAAGCACGTCGTCTATGTACACCTCAAAGCTGTTATTCTGCTCGCCTTCCCCTTGCCCGTCCTCTGTCACATATCGAATCTTCACACGCGGCTCCGCAGCTCCGCTGTTTGTCCCTGGGGGCACAGCTGTAGGCGCACACGGGGCCTGGGGAACGCCTGCTGGCAAGGGGACCCCCGCGACCGGGGGGCCCCCCGATGGCAGGCGTCCCTCACGCCCCGTGTGCGCCTACAGCCGTGACGCCAGCGACCAACAGCGAAGCTGAGGAGCCGCTACAGACGAATGGACAGTTCACTGACAGACGCGACAGAGGGGGCAAGCCGCAACACGGCCTGGAGTAGAACCGGCACGTCCGAGTTGCAGCTGCAGAGTGCAGT
>CAJFCY010000738.1:0-10600 GCA_904066265.1 Eimeria zaria
AACTCTACGCGGTCTGGTGGGAGGTAAAAAAGTGTCGACATTACTTATACGGTAGGCATTTCACCATTGAAACTGATCATCAATCTCTAACGCATCTCACGAAGAGTTTTCAGGACTATGATAATGAAAGGGTTGTCTGGTGGCTTTCGCAGTACGACTTCACTGTCACGTATATCAAGCGTATCACTAAGGTGGTCGCCGACGCCCTCTCACGACGTCCCCTAGGTCAGACACTGTGTTCTGCAACCACTCTCATATGCGAAGACTCTCGTTTTCTTTCTACATTGCGTTCTTCTTACTCATTAGATTTCCATGCAGCGACAGTTCTCGCTAAGCTCAACAACGGACGACGGGCCAAGCACTACAGCACGGACGACAATCTCTTGTGGTACAAGACGAAGGGTGGACTCCTCCTGTTATACGCTCCTGCATCGCTTCGCACATCTTGGAACGAAGCTTGGGGCTGATCCGGCAGTGAGTGCGGTGCGATGCATTGAAAGCCAAGATGGTGGTCGCAGTAGAGCACATGCATTTCTCCATTTGTTTTTGCATCACCTTACACTGCCATGAAGTGTCGTCTTTCATCTCTTCTTTGGACGCTAATAAGCCTCTGACTGCAGTTCCTATGATGCCGTCCAGTGGTTCAACCACAACATACCTAGGATTATATCGTGTGTAACTGATATAAGGTAAAAAGACCGTACCACAGTAGTATATGAGAGGAGAGAAAATCTGAAATGTTGACTAAGATTTCACGGAATACACAGATATATATTTCCAGCAAACGCCTTCCCTAGTGGCTGATGCTATGCTTCAGGCCTTCTAGTTGGAGGGAGTTGAGCCCGCCGCTTGACCTTCTCCAGAAGGGCCATGCGGTGCTATCGAGTGCAGTAGGATTCCTCGTACTCAGCTGACGAGCATCGCGAGGTACATGAGAGTCAAAAAGTTAAGAAAAGAACTCTCATAATCGAATCTGAGATCTCTGCAGTTCCCTATAGAAATGAGCAAGCAGCAGCTCAAGAGCCTGTGAAAGGAGAGGGCCCAATGTGAGCTGCAGCTCACCTTGCCGCAACCAGTGTTGCAAGGCGAACCCATATGAAAGTTAAAGCCAGCTGTATTCTCTGCATGCATTACCGCTGTACACAATCTATACTTACCTTGCCGTTATTACTTACTTGGGCCCTTGGCGGTGGTCTGCTTGTAAGTAGAACTTCGAACAGGACACGCTACAGTGCGAAGTATCCCCACCTGAAGGCGTATCCACTTCCCGGTTTGGTGCAAACCCTAAACCCATAGAAAACTGTCTGTAGAAAACTGTTCAAAATTTCCCTGCCGTCAGTAGCCTGTTCGCACGCGACAAGAAGTAGATGCGGAAACGCAAGAGATGGCCATTAGGAGAGTCTGCGACGGGCCGTTCTTCTACCCTTTAGTGATATTTTCAGTGTTGGATAATTTTAAATGTTGCCTCCCCACACATCGAGGAGAAGGAAGCTTTACACACAATGCCAGTCACACGGTTACCAGCGGTTGGCAGGAGAGGCGACTCGATACTAGGGGTAGCAGACAGCGTGCATTGTAACATTTTATAGTTAATCCATTAATTCGTGGAGAAGTTACTGAGTGCCTATTTGCTATATTCATTGGTAATGCATGCCGTATGTCTTCAAGCCCAATGCTTCAGTGTCCCCGGTGTCGACCACCGGAACCGGTGCACGAGCGGGGATCCACAGGAGCGCTCGATAATTTCGCCGAATCACTCCGGAAACATCAAAAACCATCTTGAGCGAAGGTTATTGTGCTTGTTAGTAAATTAATTGTTTGGTTTTAAAGAGAAAAAAGCTGCTACTGCCATACAAAGGTCAGTTTCATGCAGCCGTCGTCACGGCGCGAAAAAACTCCTACAATGCTGTTTTTTCCGTCTGACGCGGAAGGTGTTCGACCGTTGCTGTTATTCAGAAGTGAAACCATATTTTGTGTGGTCCCCAAGTAACTGTTAGCTCTCTTAGGGGAGTAATAGCGGCCCTGACTACATCGGCGGCTTGGCTCAACATATGCTTCCAACTTTGAGCAAGGTCCCTGAGCTGCATACTTCATGGTGATAGCTTCAGAGTCCGGGGAAGCCACCCTTGCGTCTTATCGCATTTCAATGCCTGCCATTCCTACAAAGTCAAATGGGCAAGGCACCATACATCACAAAGATGGGTTGCAAAACGATGCCAGGCCCCCAACAGCGGCGAGACCACCAAGCCCACGAGCGTTCTTCGCAGCATTTGTTGCAGTCTCAGCCGTCATATTTCTTGCCTACCTGTGCAGTATGTCCATAGGGAAAAGGCTAAGCGCTTCTTCTTTCAGTCGGAGGCTGGCAAACAACCCGGGTGGCGAAGAATGTGACGAAGCGGAAGACTCACGCAGCGTAGAGTCACCTTTAGATAGCTTCTCAGAAGGCCGACCATCTATACCCGTGCAGCTGGATTCTGTTGCTAATACTTTGCAGACGAATTCGGGAGATAAGGAACGAAACACTTCAACTGAGACAGCCACCGGTCCGTCTGGAAAAATGACCACAGGAACATCGACTACACACACAGACACGCTAAGTGGGCAGGCCGGTCTGAAGGGGAGGAGGAAGAAAAAATACAGTGTGGGGAGGGAGGCAAAACAGCCTAGACTTTCGACACTGATGGACGATAATTATCCGCAGCCCCCATCACCACCTCTCGATCCTAGTCTCTATTCACTTATTGATTCTGTGTGGTGCGAAGGTGGATATGCCTTATCTGAAGAGTGTTGGGTTTCTGACGAACAACCAGAACCAGCATATCCCACAACGGATTATTCCACTGGTTCGAGGCCCGATATATTGGTAGGCGGCCCTGAGACCGCTATTTTTGAGACGCCGCTGTTGACTCCTTCACCCCTTATCGATACGGACCCCTACTGGCACAGTGGCTCCATACTATCTGAAACCCAATTTTCCATTTCAGAAGACGCTTGGATTCCGGATGAAGAGCTGTTGTCTCCCCCAGCGGTACCTTCCGTCACCTTGGGGCTCCCCGCATTAGAAGGTGAATATGTTCTGGCTGGCACCGATGACATCGAGACAAGTGCAGTTTATGCGCTGCCTTTATCACCTTCTCAATTTCTAAACGATGGTATAGGGTTCAAGGAAGCGAACGGAGACGAAGGTTTATCACCTGTTGGCACTTCAAACGGAGATGCGCAAGGGGAATCACCTGACAGCGTTGAAGCTCTGCGCAATGGGCATCCCCAGGATTCAGCTAAGGTGAGCTTCTGAGATGACGATGTGAGGAGATATTGTTAAATGCTGTGAACATGTCCAATGAAATATCTTTCGCAGCAATAATATTGTTGTTTTCTTCTTGTAGCAACGGTTGGTCTCCAACGTAATGTTGAATGCGTGCTGCGTTGTTTGCCAGCAGGGAAGAGATGGGCCTCCACAACCACTCATTACAACAGCACTCGATGTGCAGAATGACGGGACGGCCACTAGCTTTGGAGAACCAGTTACGGACGCTTCAAATGCTTCGTATCAGACCATTCCTGCCTCGGAGCCGGTAGCAACGGGAACGACAACGTCTCCAGCAAGTGAATCAGCTGGACAGGTGCAAACCGCTGTATGTCCTTGCATGGTGAAACAGACTTGTATGGTAAATGTATGGCTTCGAAGCAACTGAGGTGCAAAAACATACCAGATGGCATCGGTTTTTGTGTGTTTTTTCAGTCGGCGTCTGCGACAGAGCACTCTACTGATGCAGAAATCACTTCCCGCTTTAAGTGGCTTGGATATTTGTTTCCAGGGATTCCTGATGATGTGTTGAGAACACATCCATTTTACCGTCACCCCCCAAGCCAACAGGTAGTCAGAACAGGATCATTTGACATCATATCACCAGCACAGTTTCCCATATTTCAGAGATATGCAGTTAAACCACTTAACAAGTGCAGGGTAATAATGAAGAAGGCATCACTTACAAAGGGTGACGTCGAGGAACTCCTAGAGCAGGCAAGACGCCTGTATGGATATGCAATGTGGAAAATGCCGGTGACCTACAAATACGACCAGGCGCTGCTTGCTAGAGAAACTCTGGGGGCGGCTTTTCTTGTTCTCGACATGCTATACTGCGTAGCAGAAGTGCTGGGAGACTATGCAATGAAGGAATCGTGGTGGCCATTGCTAATCAATAGGATAGAAGGTGCAAGGTTCGTGCCGAGAAAACAAGGCCAAATGACTGAGGAACGTCAAAGAAATTCAGATGTCGCAAGCACGCTGGACGCCGCACTGGACTACTACAGAAGAGGCGAACGGCCTCCACCTCTTATCGTAGTCGGCCTCAAGGAAACGCTGTTCTGTGAACCGGGGGCGACGAAATTTTATGCGGAACGCTATAACCCGTGGCGAGAAGAGGCCAAGCAATGGCGCCAGTCATTACAGCGTACCTTGGACAGAAATACTAGTCAAGAAGACGTTTGACAAGCGGAAGGAGATGAAGTGGTAAATCAACGCGTGAAAACAACTGTGGCACTGCTCTTGGATGGAGCCTACGTTTCCTTGCTGCCCCAACAGGCCAAGCCGTAGTGCTGCGAAGAGCTAAGGCACGTGGATCCAACATTTGAGTAGCATGCACATTATTTATATTATTGGCGAAAATCAGGTGGCTCATGATGTGAGGTCGAGTGGCAGCCCTACAAGTGCAGTACAAGCGCAACACTGAAAAAGTAACCATGGGTGGGTGCGTGAGACGTATGCTACTGCATCATGCTCAGCAGATAGCTACTTACATACCTAGGATGGGGGCACACAAACAGTGAAAGAACAAACAGAATCTGTACACGGTGGCTGTATGCATTATGGCCTGTCTGAAGTTGGTATTCTAAGCGTACCTATCTTGCGCGGTTGGCGATTGAGGGAGAAGAAAGTAGTTTGCAGCTGCCTTTATTGTCAATGCATGCCTCAAAAGGTGGACTTGATTTTATATTTGAATGTGGCGTTGTCTTGCAGTAGGAGCTGTAACAACGCGTGCAGCAGCTCATGACAGGCTGTCCCCGCGCTGCACTAGCCCCAGGGCTTTATGTCTCTGTACTGAGGACGTCTGGAGACACTAGGGGAGGTCACCTACTTTTTTGCAATTCTTATCGTGAGTGGATTGACTTTATTGGAGCTCATAAGAGTCGTAGGCTAGAACCAACGACTCTCGTTACAGTAGAGGAGAGGCGCTGAGTGTAGCAAAGGCATTCGATCTTACCTCAGTTCTATCAGCAAGAGCTGCAGTAGAGTCAAATACCTCAGGTATGAGTTCCAAAAAGTAGCTGGTTTTCATGCATCCTCCAGTCATCCTGACTGTAGCGGTACAAAGCCGTGTGCTGGTGAGGAGAAGAGCAAGCCCATCATCAGTTGCAACGTATCTTGCTGCAATTAGTGCTGCAAGGTAAACTCACAAGCAGGCACGGGGAAGTCTCCGTTGCTGTATGCACTAACACTGTCAACGATTGGTGAATGCTAATGTGGCTCTTTGTCGTTACTCCGCCATTTGTAGGCGGCCTGCAAAAAGCGTACTACCTTCGGAGAGACCATTGCAGCGCAACTCTTGCTATACATACGTGCCTGCGTACCCAGGTTCCTTACTGATGCAAGCACTAGTACCACTACCTAGCCAGCTTGCAAGGTAAGTGCCAATAGAATTCCCACTGAGCAGAAGCTGTGCACCAGGTGGCCTAGGGAAAGACATGATTCTCTTCCTTTTTTTATAAGAGCGATCCCGTCAAGGGTTGCAACGTACCTTGCTGCAGTGTGTGGTGCAAGTGGACCCCGCATGTGAGCATAAGTTTTTGTACATGAAGAGACAAACTGTAAAGCTCCAACGTTGAAGGAGCTTTGAATGTTGCCGCTTCATGCATTGAATGCAAGGAATTTTATCAGGCAACAGGCTGAACAGTCAAGCGGTTACAGGTAGCTCGCGGCTGACGATGCCACTGGACCTACCAGAATCTGACCACCGTAACTCACCCCACTGCACTGCTAGACTAGTGATCCATAGAACAGGGGTTGCACGGTTTGTCATTAATTTGTTATTCTCATTCGTGATGATCTCTGTAGATCTTCCCCCCCGATGCTTCAATGTTGTTAAGTTAATGGCCTAGAAATCCACGCCACTGACGGGATCCACCGAAGCGCTTGGCGTCTTCGCGGAACCCCGTAGGTGTCTCCCAAGCATGTTGAAAGGATACCAATGACTTTATTATTATATCAACTCTTGGCTTTTTTGGAGACGAATATCTCTTCCTCCTCGCGAAAGTCGAGTTTCACAGCCGTCGTCGCGGTGTGAAGAAGTTCTTGCAATGGTATTAATCGTCTCCGACGTAGAAGGTGTTGTCTTTGCTGCAAGCCTCCGCCTGAATCATGCTTTATGCCCATTCCGAGTAATTGTTGTTGTCGCATGAGTGTAGGGCTTTCGCTGATTGCTTGAGCAGTCTGGCTCAGCATGTGCTTCCAGCTTCAAAAAAAGTCTCATCGAGTTACAGACACTTCACGGTAATAGTTTTGCAGCTTGGAGAGGACCTATTTCTGTTATATCACTCTTCTATGTCTGGAACTATTGCCATTTTAGAAGGGCAAGGCACCACACTCCACGAAGATGGGTCACCAGACCGTGCCAGGCCCTCCACATCGCCGCGACCACCAAGGGTACGGCCATTGCTCGCAGCGATTTTTGCAGTCTCGGCCGTTGTATTTCTTGCCTACCTGTGCTGTGTATCCATGGGGAAAAGGATAAGCGCTCCTTCTTTCAGTCGCAGGCTGGCAAACAACCGGGGTGGCGAAGAATGTGGGGAAGACTCACGCAACACGGAGTCACCTGCAGACACCCCCTTAGAAGGCCAAGCGACCGGGCGTATTCACTTGACTTCCGCTGTTGAAGCTCCGCAGGTGGACTCACGAAATGTCGACCGCATCTCTTCAACGGATGCAGCCACTGTAACGCCTGGCAAATTGGCTTTGGGAACAGCGACTCCACACATGGAGACACAGAGGAGGGAAACAGGTATTAAAAGGAGGGGGGAAGAACAGCTTGGTGAGCAGAGGGATGATATGCAGCTCCTTACCCCAGGCGCAGAGAAACAAGGGAGGGAAACAGGTATTAAAAGGAGGGGAGAAGAACCGCTTAATGAGAAGAGGGTGGCTAAGCAGCTCCGACTTGACACACCGACTGAGGAGAATCCGCTGCAACTTCCTCCACCCCCTCTGGATCCTTATCTCGATTCACTTA
Organism: Eimeria zaria; assembly: GCA_904066265.1. Lineage (NCBI taxonomy): Eukaryota > Apicomplexa > Conoidasida > Eucoccidiorida > Eimeriidae > Eimeria > Eimeria zaria. Next base: position 7,284 of record CAJFCY010000738.1, read on the forward strand.
TTGATTCCGTGTTGTCTGGAAACGGAGACGCCTTCTCCGAAGAGTTTTGGCTTCCCGATGGCAAGGCACTACACTCCACAGAAGAATTCGCCGTTTGCACGGACCACCCCGTATTGGACGGACACACTCAGACGCAGACACTGGAGACTCCGCCGCAGCCTCCACCACCCCCCCTAGAGCCGGCTCCTGCTGCACATGCTGATTCCGTGTTATCTAGCAAGCAGTATGCCACGCCTAAAGGCTTTCAGATTTCTGATGGAGAACCGCTGCAACCCGCAGCGGCACCTTCCGTCACCTTGGGGCTCCCCGCATTAGAATGTCAATATGTCCTGGCTAGCGCCAATTGCGTCAAGACAAATGCAGTTTATGCGCTGCCTCCATCACATGCTAAATTTCCAAAAGATGGTATAGGGCTCAAGGAAGCGAACGGAGACAAAGGTTTATCATTTGTTGGCACTTCAAACGGACATGCGCGAGGGGAATCACCTGACAGCGTTGAAGCTCTGCGCAATGGGCATCCCCAGGATTCAGCTAAGGTGAGCTTCTGAGATGACGATGTGAGGAGATATTGTTAAATGCTGTGAACATGTCCAATGAAATATCTTTCGCAGCAATAATATTGTTGTTTTCTTCTTGTAGCAACGGTTGGTCTCCAACGTAATGTTGAATGCGTGCTGCGTTGTTTGCCAGCAGGGAAGAGATGGGCCTCCACAACCACTCATTACAACAGCACTCGATGTGCAGAATGACGGGACGGCCACTAGCTTTGGAGAACCAGTTACGGACGCTTCAAATGCTTCGTATCAGACCATTCCTGCCTGGCAACAGGTAACAATGGGAACGACAACGTCTCCGGTAAGTGAATCAGCTGGACAGGTGCAAACCGCTGTATGTCCTTGCATGGTGAAGCAGACTTGTATGGTAAATGTATGGCTTCGAAGCAACTGAGGTGCAAAAACATACCAGATGGCACTGTATCGGTTTTTGTGTGTTTTTTTCAGTCGGCGTCTGCGACAGAGCACTCTGCTGATGCAGCAATCACTTCCCGCTTTAAGTGGCTTGGATATTTGTTTCCAGGGATTCCTGATGATGTGTTGAGAACACATCCATTTTACCGTCACCCCCCAAACCAACAGGCAGTCAGCACAAGATCATTTGACGCGCAGTTGGCAGTATTGTTTGCCTCAATCCATCGGTATCCAAGTGCAGCTCTTTCCAAATGCAGAAGAATAATGAAAAAGGCATCACTCACCCCGGAGGACATCGACGAACTTGTGGACCAGTCAGAGCGCTTGTGTGGATATGCAATCCGGAGAATGCCGGTGTCCTTCAGACGCGGGCAGGCAAAGTGCGCCAAAGAAATTCTGGGGACTGTTTTTCTTGTTCTCGACACGCTACACTGCGCAGCAGAAGTATTGGGAGTCAACTCGAAAAAGCAGGCGTGGTGGCCATGGGTAATCCGCCACATAGAGAAGGCGAAATTCTCTCCCAGCGAAGTATTCATTGTGACTGGCAAGTGCACAAGAAACTCAGATGTCGCAAGTGCGCTGGACGCCGCACTGGACTACTATAGAAGAGGCGAACGGCCTCCACCACTGCTGGTGGTGGGCTTAAAGGAAGCGCTGTTGTGTGAGCGGGGCGCATTGTCGAAGTTCAATGGCGAACAGTGGAACCCGTGGCGAGAAGATGCCAGACAGTGGCGCCAGTCCATACAGCAGTATTTGGAAGAGACAAAATAATCAGCAAGAAGCTTCGCAAGGTGAAGGTGTTGGAGAAGTGGCGCCCAAGCACCGTTGTGTTCTCAGGGCTCATACCGCTGGCAACATACGCGTGCCAGATCATGTGTGTGTTTTCGAATATTCGGAGCTCTTCCTGATTATGAACTAAAGATTCCAGTGATAGCACGCCAGTTGATAGGTAGTGCTGCCTGCCTTTGCCTTCGATACCCGGTTTCCCGCTGGATACATGCTACTGCTTCACGTCCAGCAGATAGGCACTTACATCTCAAAACTGAGGACACACCAGTAATGAAGAAAAGAAGAAATTATGTACACGGATGCTGTATCTAGCATGGCCTGTGTGACGTTGGTATTATATTTGCTTCAGTTTGCACGGTTGCGTACTTAGGGCGACGGAAATTCTGGGCAGTTTGTCGGCAGTGTTAGTGCGTGCATCGAATGGCGGACTGGACATAGTGCTCGAATGCGATGTTGCCTTGCATTAGGAGCTGCAACAACGCGTGCAGCAACTCATGACAGGCTGTCCCCACGCTGCACTACCCCCAGGGCTCTATGTCTCTGTGCCGAGGACGTCTGGAGACTCTAGGGGAGGTCAGCGGCTTTTCTGTAAACTCGAATCGTGTGCGAGTCGACTTCATTGAAGCTCATAAGAGTCGTAGGCTAGAACTAACGACTCTCGTTACAGTAGAGGAGAGGCGCTGAGTGTAGCAAAGGCATTCGATCTTACCTAGCTCTATCCGCAAGAGCTGCAGTAGAGTCAAATACTCAGGTATGAGTTCCAAAAAGTAGCTGGCTTTCATGCAACCTCCAGTCATCCTGACTGTAGCGGTACAAAGCCGTGTGCTGGTGCGGAGGATAACGGACGCGTCATCAGTTTCAACGTATCTTGCTGCAATTAGTGCTGCAGGGGAACTCCACAAACAAACACGGCGAAGCCCCCGTTGCTGTATGCACTAACACTGTCTACAATTGGTGAATGCTAATCTGGTTCTTAGTACTCAGATTATCGAAATACATCTACCAACTTTGAGCACTCTCAAGTGCAACCGAATACTGGTGAGGCATGGAAAAGTGCACCTGACGATAGAAAAGAAAAAGGAGCGCACATTGTTGGGATAAGTGAACACGGTACCACAGCTGGTGTAAACGGCGGTTGTATCGAAGCGGTCCGTATAGCATAAGCTGGGTGAATTTGCTATGCGTACCTCTACTTGTGTACAGGCTGCCTAGCACGGGCTGTGTAGCATGCCTTACGTGGAGTCGAGCCGTGCACGGCCCAACAGTTGAGAGGTTCAGACGTGCGCTTCAGACGTGTACACAGACTGGCGAGTAGACTACCTACCAACGCAGAAGGATGCGTTCAACAATTGCCTATTGAGTTAATACATGCAGCAAAAAGGGGGATTGGATGTGCCTAGATTTGGGGCTGCCGTGCAGCACGAGTTGCAGCGAGGTGCGCTGCAACATATGCCGGGGTGCCCCAACTCCCCGTGCTTAGGCAGCTGAGCGGCAGCGCTATGGTTGCCTACGTTCTGGGGAAGGTGTTAGCTGCTTTTATGAACCCTTTTCTTAGACGTA
>CAJFCY010000739.1:0-10598 GCA_904066265.1 Eimeria zaria
TCTCCATTCATCTGTTCCACACAGTTCCGTACAAAATACTCTAGGCAGCCGAAGCCCTTCCTGCTCAGCTAATCTGCTACGTGGGCATAACAGTTGTCTGAAGGCCAAACGCACTGCCTGTTTGACGATGGTGGCCTCCTCCATCCAACTGCAAGTACGTGAAATGAACGTTTCCATGGTGCACGCACCAATACACACAAGATCACACTCCAAACCGGCTCTCTCCGGTACAAATATATTTTCGTTCGAGCATCTCAGCGCATGATGCCTATAACCCTAGATCAAAAAACGCACTCCCTCGGGCTGGAGACATATGACGGGGACGGAGACAAAGGCTTGCATACACTCCCTTTTTAATCCACGTGCCCTGTGTCATGAGCTACACATATTTAGGGAACCAGCCCATCCGGCTGAAAGCAGTAGACGCGCTGCGAGTCAGTGCAGAAAAGTCAATCTCTAGAGATGCTAGATGAGTCAAACGTTCGCTGGCCACGCATCCGTTTGGTTTGTTGGAAAATCTATACTTCGAAGTCAGCACGCCGTACTTTGCGATATAGGCCAGCCATACGGGCTGTTCCCTTCTCTGCTCCAACAGCGAGATGCGCCCGTCACTTTTCAGCACACCAAACGCGCCAATTACCACCAACCTCCATCGAATGAAAGGCGCATATGAGAAAGAAGCACACCTTTCACCGCATCTTAAGTCAGTAGCAACACACGTGCATTCACACGCTGAACAGGACTGGCACTCGGGCGACTCGGTACTGAGGTGTCGCCGAAAAGTGCACAATGCGCAAGTCATGAGTCACGAAAAATGAAATATGTGTAGGTGCATCGCACCGGCATATCAAATGGCACACAGTTGCCAGCACGCAACGAAATCATATAAACACATAGCTAAAAAGTACCGTAACGCGCTTGCCAGGCAACACCAGAAGCCACAGCTGGCCTTCATGCACGTGCCTGCATGCACCCCGTGGATAATAGCAGTGGTATTCATAAGTTGGTGAGGCATGCACAGGCGTGTGAAAGGTGACAACGTGAAAAACATTCAGAAGATAGGCGTCGCATAAGCGCCTTGTCCACACAGCGTATTGCACACGCACTACGTACTTGGCCCTACAACAACCGCAATCTAAAGCGTCCTGACGCGAGACACCTACCACATCCTCAGTACATGGGATCACAAACTAGACGCAGGTCTGCGTCTCACGTGGAAGCTCATACTCTGTACAAATGCGCCAACCAGCCAACCGAATGCTATCACAATAAACACAGAGCTTCAAATTCCGCAGGCTCCATAAGCAAAGCAGTGGGGAGGAGAAGCCCATTTCCAGAATACCAGACACCGAGAACAGCGGGTAGTCGAGGTAGCAAGGAGGCACCACAGGGCATCTCTGAATTATTCCTTAGAAGGTATGCAATACGATGGAGGGAGGACAAATTCATTCATAGTTCCTGAGAACAATAAGACGCCCTTATCCCCCAACACAACTTTACGCCTGATACATACTGAATCCAATACCTCGACTGCACGCATCGCATTGGACGCCGCCAGTGGCTATCAACAGCGTTCCAAACCGACGCACTGCTCGTGCAGAAGGAAAGACACTTATTGCAAGCCGTGAGGATCCACCATAGTGGAGAAAGAGCATGTGGAGTCTATGAGCCGTACTTCCTGTGAGCGCATAGCGGCGACAACCGATTCAGCGGTGCAATGAGACACCGCCAAAACCAACACTTCACAGCTGAGCGATCATTTAAACGCCGTCGGGCTCATAAAGAAGAAATGGAGTGGCTTGTTTCAGGACCAGAGTATTATCACTACGCTCCAACTCTTGCCTACGGGGCTGCGGCGTACTTCACAAAGATCTTCACCACCCTCTGCCAGTCTCCGTTCTAGAAATCCGAAGTTTTTTTCCTTGGGCTGCGAGGCAAGGTGCCTAAAGCACTGTACAATCGCAAGCACCACTGCCAATGACGCGGCGGCAAGGGCCAGGTGTAACACGACGGGGACGTGTCTTCTGCGTCTTTCCACGAAATGATTCGGATGATAAAGCTCGGAAGAGGCTTGATTTTCGCTGACACTTGCAGATTCCACATGTCGCGTCGTCGCGTATCCGGCTTGGTAGTGGCCAGTCGTAGGTACGACGACGGTAGAGAGTGCCGCAAAAGCAACAAGAAAAACGGCGAGTGATCGGGCCATTTTGGATAAAATCAATGACAATCACGATTAACACCCTTTATACTTGCAAAAAAAACACGATTATTTATTCTTTTGTTGGTGGTCGGACACACGTCCATTGTATCCACGAGCCCCGCTCACAAGCCGAAGTCGTCGTGTGCGCACCGCCAAAGTGCACCAGTCACCTGCAGCTTTGTCAAAAGAAATGGTGATATTGATTTGCTTTCAATGTTTTCGCGTACATTCCTTCATATTCCCTCCGTTAATTAGCGGTGCATGCCTGTAAACAACATGATTCACCTCTGCAAGCATCGGTAACAATGCTATGTGGGGTGCAACAAGCTGTCGATTACAACATGTCCACCGTATGACACTGAAACCCGAGATTTTTTCTTTGCATAGTTAAGTAGGCTTATTCGGTGGCATTCTGTCTGCCTTCTTATGCGCTGCCTGTTACATACCAATAACCCCTATGTAGCGCGTGGCTGTCCCGCGTGTGCCATACCATCCCTGAATGTGGTATATTATTCCTGTAACACGGTTTGCCTGAAATTTGTACTTTTGTATGCACACAGGATGAAGTGTTCCGAGAGCCAAATAAGTGTTACACAGTTGCGTGCAGCGCCAGAGCATGTTTTAGGGGGTGCATAATCGCGTTTACTTGAGCCTTCATGCAGCACTATTTGCGTTGCAGCGCAACGCGTAGCATGCAAGCTTTCCTACGGAGTAGCAACACGCTATTAGGCAGCTGTACCGTGGATTCTTTCGGGTTGGAGGAAGAGTCAGCTGCCTTTTGGCAACTCGTGTTTTTGCTGTTTGACTCACTGCGTCAACGAATCCACGACTTTATTTGAGGAATCGTGTGGGTTGTAATGAACCCAAAGTACCCAAGGGGGTCCCGAAAGCATCTTATCTCAACTATGGCTGCCGTGCTGCCTGGGACGAGCGGCCCAAGCGCCCCATTCCCTTGAGCGGCCAGGGGTGAAGAGGAGGTCGCCTGCCACAATTTGCAAAGCACCCCGCCCAAACTCGTGCTTCAAATTGGCTCCACATGTGAGCACAGCAACACCCCCTTTTGCAGCATATACTAGCAGAATAGGCAAATGTTAAACACTACTTGGCAGTTGGCAGACTGTGCCTGTAGCATGCCTTATGTAACGAGTCCTTGATCTTCTCAAAGGACTACCGTGAGCTGCGAAAAAGCCAAATACTTATAAGCAAAGAGTCCGTAAAAGCAGCTGACCTCCCCCCCAGACCCTAGGCAACCATAGCGCTGCCGCTCGGCTGCCTAAGCACGGAGAGTTGGGGCAGCCCGGCATATGCTGCTGCGCACCTCGCTGCAACTCGTGCTGCACGGCAGCCCCATATCTAGGCACATCCAAGCCCCCTTTTTGCTGCATGTACTAACTCAATAGGCAATTATTTAACACATCCTTCTGCTTTGGTGAGTAGTCTACTCGCCAGTCTGTGTACACGTCTGAAGCGCACGTCTCAGCGTCTCAACTGTTGGGCTTAAATATTCTCGTTTTTCCTGACATCTGCGCATTGTTAAACGAGTGTCGAGGATCTCCGTCTCCTCCAGCTGCTCTTTCTCCCTGTGATGCTCCTTTTTTTGAGTTCGAAGGGTACGAGGATATTTTGGGGCTTCTCGAAACTTCTTTAGAAATCCAACATTTATCGTATAACATCACCAGTTTGGTGGTAAATCCAAAATATAAGCCAATGTACGAGAACGGACCGCGAACGGTCCTAAGCATCCCATAGCAAACTTTGTCGGCTGCTCGCCCCCCTGTGAGCTACGCAAGGCGTGAGAATCGACAGGAACCAGGTCGCCTGGGTTGAAAGTGATAGAGGAACGTCGTTTGTCGCTATTGCTAGCCTGGCGTTCCTGTGCTTTCCTCATACATTCCCGTGCTGTTGCTAGCTGTATGCGAAAGTCTGAGGCCGCATTTATACGGGGACGGCTGCCGACTGCGAGGTCCAAGACCGGGTCAGCCAACGGTGTAGCATGCTGTACGTTCAGTTGAGACGCGCGCTACGTGAAGTTGAGACATGAACAACGACTGGTGAGCAGATTACCTACTAGCGGCGAAGGAATTGTTCAACAATTGCCTACTGAGTTAGTACATGCACCAAAGGGGGCTTGGAAGTGCCTACTAGAGATGGAGCTGCCGTGCGGCACAAGTTGCAGCGAGGTGCGCTGCAACATATGCCGGGCTACCCCAACTCCCCGTGCTTAGGCAGCCGAGCGGAAGCGCTGTAGTTGCCTAAGCTCTGGGGAGGGAGATCAGCTGCTTTTTACGATCTCTTGGTTTTTCGCAGCTCACGATAGTCCTTTGATAAGATCAAGGACTCTCGTTACAAACGGCATTTCAATGTAAACGAGAGATGCCGGAGAACAACGGATAGAAGAGTGTACCGTTGTATTATAAACCCATTCTGCGCAAGGAAGGAAATCAAGCCACTTAGTTGGGTTCTGCTGAGTGTAGAGGCGTAAATACTGAGCCAGCGTGCGGTTGCTGCTTTCCGTTTGCCCGTCTGCTTCTGGATAGTTCGCGGTGGTCATATTGTGGTCTATGTTGAGTTGTTTCATACGTTCTTGCCAGAATGCGCTGACAAACTTCGGTTCTCTGTCAGTAATGATACCTTCTGGAAAACCGTGGAGCTTCCACACGTTATTAATGAATAATTGCGCTACTCTCTCAGCGGTAATGGAGCTTGATCAGGGAATGAAGTGGGCATACTTGCTGAGTCTGTCCACAACCACATAGATACTATCGCAGCCTTTTACTGAAGGTAAACCTACTATGAGGTCCATTGAGATATCCGTCCAGATCCGTTCAGGAATCGGAAGACTCTGAAGGATGCCGGGTTTGAGGGGTTCCGCGGCTTATGTTGCTGACACTCCGGGCAAGTGAGGACGTATTCCTCCGCCGAAGGGCGCATCCTAGGCCACCAAAAGGTCCTTGCCACTCGTTCTACTGTCGTATTTACACCACAATGGCCCGCTAAAGCATGATCATGCATTTTTCTCAAAACGTCTATGCGAAGCAATGCAAGAACGTATAACCGACGGATTCCACGCTTCGTGTGGCACCACAAGAGATTGTCGTCCGTGCTGTAGTACTTCACCCGTCGTCCGTTGTTGAGTTTAGCGAGAACTGCTGCTGCATGAGAATCTAATGAGTAAGAAGAACGCAATTTAGAAAGAAAACGAGAGACTTCGCATATCAGAGTGGTTGCAGAACACAGTGTCTGACCTGGGGGACGTCGTGAGAGGGCGTCGGTGACCACACTGGTGATACCCTTGGTATACTTGACAGTGAAATCGTGCTGCGCCAGCCGGCAAAGCCACCTGACAACTCTTTCATTATCATAGTCCTGAAAACTCTTCGTGATATGCGTTAGAGATTGATGATCGGTTTGAATGGTGAAATGCCTACCGTATACAAAATGCCGACACTTTTTTACCCCCACACCAGACAGCATAGAGTTCCTTTTCACGTACCGGATACTTCTGCTCCCTTTCCGCGAAGCAGTGTGAGTAGCAGGCGATTATTTGGTGTTTTTTCGAGTCTATAGCCTGCTGAGAAAGCACTACCCCTACTGCTGCGTCACTGGCATCGGTTGTTAGGAAAAAGGGTTTGTCGAAATCAGGGAGCGCCAGCACCGGGAAGGATGTGAGGTGTTGGATGAGGCTTCTTGCGGCTTCATCTTCACTCTCCGTCCAAACAAGTTGCTTGTCCTTTTTAAGTAGATCCGTTAGAGGCGCACCAATACGAGCGAATCCAGGAATGAAGTTGCGATAGTAGGAGGCGAGGCTGAGAAACTTCTGTATATCCGTCCTGGTGTACAGAGGTAGGGGCCACGTGCGAATCTCCTCTATCTTCGCTGGGTCTGGTTCAACTCCTGCGGCAGAAACACGAAAACCTAAAAAGCTGATTGTTTGCATGAAAGACTAACACATCTCTGCTCTCATAAACCACTGCTTCTCGCGAAGCAGTTGCAGAGCACTCGGCAAATGCTGTAAGTGCTCTTGCACATTGCGGCTGAACACAAGCACATTATCCATGTATATCATCGCCCATCCTCCATTGATTGGTCCCAGAAAGTTGTGATTGACCTGTCGCTGCAGTTCGGCAGGTGCATTCACGCGCCCAAAGGGCATGTATGTATACTCTAGTTTACGTGTACGGGTATGAAACGCAGTCTTGTGCCTGTCATCTGGATGAATTGGGATGTGCAAAAACGCCTCAGCGAAATCAAATGATGAATATACTGCGGAACCCTGCAAACTAGCGAGATGTTCGTCAATCCTGGGCATCGGGAACCTCTGTTTCACTGTGATTTTGTTGAGTGGTTGGAAGTCGTCGCACATGCGCCACCTTCCGTCCTTTTTCTTTGCCAACACCGGATTATGTCCAAACGCGCTAGTTGATGGTTGAACCTTGCCTTTTCTTAACAACTCGTCTGCTTGCAGCTCAATTTCCTCCTCAAGTTTAGGGTGTCGCCGGTACCTTGGAACAAAGCTTGGGGCTGCTCCAGGGATGAGTTCGATGCAGTACATTGAGCGTGTTGCGAGTGGCCGGCCCGCCGGTAACTCTTTGATGTATTTCACCCTTTTCCTCTTGCTATTATTCCATTCCTCCCTCTTACCACACAGAACGCGAGGGCGTGTGCCATCTGCGGGCGAGGGGGGGCAGATGTAGCATGCCTTACGTGCAGTTGAGCGGGCACACCGTGCACGGCCCAACAGTTGAGACGTTGAGACGTGTACACTGACTGGTGAGTTGAATACCTACCAACGCAGAAGGATGTGTTAAACAATTGCCTATTGAGTTAATACATGCAGCAAAAAGGGGGCTTGGATGTGCCTAGATTTGGGGCTGCCGTGCAGCACGAGTTGCAGCGAGGTGCGCAGCAACATACGCAGGGGTGCCCCAACTCCCCGAGCTTAGGCAGCCGAGCGGCAGCGCTAGGGTTGCCTAATCTCAGGGAAAGGAGGTCAGCAGCTTTTAGGGACTGTTTTCTTATAAGTATTTGGCTTTTCCGAAGCTCACCGAAGTCCTTTGATAAAATCAAGGACTCTTGTTACATACACAGCTGAGCGGCAGCGCTATGGATGCCTATAGGCTGCGGAACGAGGTCATCTGCTTTTACGGACTCTTTTCTTGTAAGTATTTGGCTTTTCACAGCTCACGATAGTCCTTTGATAAGATCAAGGACTTGTTACAACGTCTCAACTGCAATTAGGGCGTGCTCCACCACCCGGCTTCCTTCTCCAGCTCTTAGGCGACCACAGCCTCGCGAACTGATTGCATCTCCCAAGGTGCCTCCGCCCAAGGAGAGGAGGGGAGTTGGTACGGGTTGCAACGCACCCTACTCCGCCGCAAGTGATGCACGGCAGCCCCACACACGAACAAAACCAAACACCATTCTGGTGCATGCACTAACACTATAGGAGACTACTACGCACATACTTGACCTTAAGTAGACAGGCTGATAACAAGTAGGAAAGCTCATCGAACTCCATCTTCATCACACGGCCCTTTACGCCACATTGCATAGGCCAGCTGCTCCCTCTGCAAGGACGCCCCAAATGCAGGCATATTGAATCCTCCCCTCTGATACATACAACACCATTGTAGACGAGTGTTAACATATTAAATATTTTTTTAGGCCTTCATTATCCAGCCTGAATGTAAGTGGTGATGCGCATGCCTCCTTCAGAGGGGATATGGCAACATTTACCAGGTTTTAGCAGGTTCTGCTACAACATTGCTGATCATGGGCAGCTAGATCAAGTACACAAAAAACAGTGTATTTAGAGTCCATATGAATGTCCTCCGATCTTGTTTATTTACGCTGGAGAGTCAGCATATACAACTGTATTGCAGTGTTCAGCTACCAGTGTGGCGGCAATGGAAGGCAACGAACCCGTCAAGCCTATTCACATCCATGTCTGGCCTTTTTTTTGATGCAAATGCATTTCCTTCAGAATGAAATAAAAAGGAGATCAGAGGACAGATTCATGTAGCTCTATGCATTTGCCTATCCGCATGTGGATTGATATATTGGCTGTGCCCGCAGCAGCTGCTGCTTGCATGCTCATGCATACCTCGTCGCAGGCTCCTGTTAGTATTGCTAGCGCTTCGTAGCTCGTTAACTTCTGCTATAAAAGCAAAGAGTTTTGTGAGTAGTATTGTGGTCTATTTTGCTCCTGGTTGAGGCGCACATTTGATACATGCAGAGATGCAGAGGCGCTGGCGTGTCATGCGTCACGGGAGAAGGGCAGAACTGACCTTCTGTTTTTGTCTGCATTCTCTCAATACCCTCACAGAAGTCATCGGCCTGTGCCTTTTCCAACGCACTTGAGCTTCTGTTTCTGCACAACAACGACATGGGTGGCGTGACACGGCGACCGTCTCCGTTTTCTCCCGAGGTTAGCACGTATACTGAAATCAAGTATCGCGAGCAGTGCAACATACTCAGCAGTATTACCCGAAAGAGGCCTCATATTATTGGTGCCTGAGCAGCGGAGGACGGGACTATAGCTGGTAGTACTGTCACGATCCCGTCCTGCATGCACTGGTGCTCGGCGTCTAGGACTTTGTAGCACCAAGCGGTAATTCAACCGTATTCAGCTTATTGATTTATACTAAGGAGGCGTCTGTGAACTGGAAAATGGGAAACCCGCGAAACCTTCGCAGAGCATCTTCTCAGGAGGAGGACGAAGGCGACGTCTTTGATGAGAAGTCTGACAGTACGTGTTTCTGTATGATGGATATTTATTAAATCAATGTATAGTACATGCTCGTGTTTTAGGGAGATATAGCAACACCATAAATAAGAAAATAAACAAGTTGGCTGGCATTTAATATTGGAATTGTGTGTGTATCAAATGGCCCCTGCTAACTAGGGTTTGTATTCTTGCATCCCTGACATTCATCCTGCATAGTTATGTGCGGCGTTACTAAGTAAAGATAATGCATTTCTTCATGTTAACAGGGTATCCTCCATCCCTGTATAAATACAGTTTTTATTTCAGTTCAATTCGCCTTCGTATCTCATAATAATTCTTTGCGATGTTTGCATTGTTTGGACTTGTGTGTTGTACTACTTAGTCAGCTCCGGTAGCGACTCAGAAGAAGAAGCTTCAGCAGATGGAGTCCCTGCCGGTGGTCCCACGGGCGACAGCATTACAACAGCAGCAGCAGGGGCAGCATGTGAACCCACCTCTTCTGCTGGAGCTGCTGCAGCTGTTCCTACTGCTTGTGCTGCCTCCTCTTCGGTGAAAGATGAGTCTCACGAGTCGAATCAAGGTGCCTCAGCAGTAGCCAGCGATGCACAAGCCTCCAGTGAACTCTCAGGAGATGCAGAAAACGAAAGACAGAAAAAAACTCAACAGGCAGATGATCAAGCTGCCAGGCACCGCCAAATATCACCGGCCGAAGGGACTAGGCAACGTCCCAAGTCGACATGGCAGGTGAGCAGCTTTGTTATATCTGCCCGGTTTAGGGATCAGCTGACTGCATACACATGCTTCTCTACACAATTACATGCATGCAAGCATGCATGCATGCGTGCATGCATGCATCTCCTCTTATATTTCCTACCTCAATATTTTTGCAGGATGTTGTATATATGTATATATGCGTGCTTATATCAACCAGTAGTATACATGCATACATTTTTGCGTTTTTTTTGCGTACATAAACGTTTGCTTATATTTGTTTGCAAGCATGCATCCTCGTGTATGTGTGTTTGTATGCATGCATGCTCCTGTATCTCTTTCTCTGTAGTTGATGCAAGAAGACCCTTCTTACGTACCTCGGGCTACCCGCTACTTCCTGCATGACGATCGGCGGGAAGGTGACAGTGCGGATTCGGAAGCATCAGATGAGGGTTCAAACAGCCAGCCTGATGACTCCGTACCTCAAAGCACTCAGACACGGTAAGTAGTCGTTTTGCCTGTATATCAAGACCTTCTACTACTCATTGGCATGTTTCTTTGCTGTTCATTGATTGATATAATGCCCATCTTTATCCTCCCTTCCTTTGAAAGTTATCTCTGCTGCTGTTGTTGTGGTTTTAGGGGTTTACAGTGTACTCTCTTGGTGTTTGTTTTTTCTGTTAACCCGTCATTGGCGAGTTTTCTGTTTTTGACGTCTTTAGTTGGTTTGTGGCTACTGCTTGTATTTGCTGGTTTTGCCTATTTATGGAAACTCTCCCATTTGCCTTTTGGTTTTTCTTGTTTGTCTGATAACACCACAACTTACTCTTCTATGTGATGTGGCTTGTTCTACCTTTATCCTCTTGGTGAGCATCTTTCCTAAGTGATTCTTTCGTTGGTAACGCGTCTATGCTTATATATATATATATATATATATATATATATATATATATATAATAC
>CAJFCY010000740.1:0-10598 GCA_904066265.1 Eimeria zaria
TATTTATATTTGTAGTTATTGTTGTTATTGTCTTTTGTTATTAGCTGTTTATTGTGTATGTAGTAGAATAATAATTATAAATATATTGTAAGTATATTATAATTATAATTAAATACAATAATAATTATAACTAATATTGTAAGTATATTATAATTATAATTAGGGTTAGAGGAAAAACTGCAAACACGAATAACAATAATAACAACACAAACAGCAGCAACAATAACAGCAGGAGCAACAACGACAATAATAATAACAATAACAATAAACTAATGCTATTTAAATGTTATTGTATTTGCTGGTGTTAGTGTTGTTGTTGCTTTGTTTGTGTTTCTTGTTGATAATAATGATAGTCCTTCGCAGCACCAGCAGCAACAGCAGCAGCAACAGCAGCAGCAACAGCAGCAGCAGCAGCATTGGGTGTTGTGTTGTCATTGTTGTATTATATTATATCTTTTAGGGAGTTGGCTGAGAAGATGGTTGAAGAATACAGAAAAAAAACAAGAAAGCAACGCTTCATTCAAACACGAGCAGCCTTGTGCTTGTGGGCTCCTGCATTATACTGGGCTCCAGCTGTGAAGCAGCATCAGCCCACCCCGGTGCAGGCTGTTGCTGAAGCAGCAGCTGCTGCTGCAGTTGCTGCTGCACCCCCTGAGAAGAAGGCAGCAGTTGCTGCTGCTGCCGCTGCTGTTGCTGCCGAACTGCAGCACCTAGATGCAGTAATTGCTGCAACGTGCCAACAAAAGGATGCCGAGGAGCTACAAAATGTCATTTACACCCGAAAGGCCTTGGCAGCAGATCATCCAGCAGCAGCAGCAGCAGCAACGGCAGCAGCAACAACAGCGACACAGCAACTGCGCCTCTCACCGTGTCCAGGCATTCGGTTCAAACGAAAGACTGTGAAACACCCAAAGCAGCAAAGGCAGCTGAAGGGAGAAGAAAGCTGCGGAAGACAGACCCTCCAGCCACCTCTGCTCCTGCTGCTGCTGCTGCTGCTGCTGCAGTTACTGGGGCTGCTGCTGGTGGTGCAGATGTTGGTGGTGCAGATGCTGGTGCTGCTTGTCCTGCAGATGCTGCCGCTGCAAATGCTGTTGCTGCTTGTGGAGTCAGCAGCATTAAAGTCAAACGAGAGCATATTCCTTCAGTTGACACTGCAGCAACAGAAGGCGAGAGAGCAGGTACTGTAACAACAGCAGCAGCAACAACAGCACCGGCAAAAGCAGCAACAGCACCGCAAGCAGCACTGCCAAAAGCAGAAGCACCAGCCTCAGCAGAAGATGCAGCAGCAGCAGCAACAGCAGCAGCAGCACCGCGAGCAGCACTGCCAAAAGCAGAAGCACCAGCCTCAGCAGAAGATGCAGCAGCAGCAGCAGCAACAGCAGCAGCAGCAACAGCAGCATCAGCAGCAACAGCAGCACAAGCGGCGGCAGCAAGTTCAGCAACGGTGGAGGCAGCGCCACGAGGTGTAACAGCTGCAGGTGCAGCAGCCTTAGCAGCTTCAGCAGCAGCAGCAGCTGCTGCTGCTTCTGTAGCAGCTGCAGCTGCAGCAGCAGCAAAAGCAGCACCTGCTGCTGTTGCTGAGACTAAAGGCGTCCTCGACTTTGCCGAGAAGTTCAGAAGAGTGACGGAAATGTATGAAGAGCTTATGAGAGGCTTCAGCTCAAGCGATATGTGCTGCAGCACAGAGCAGCAGGAGGCGGATGAGCAGCAGCTGCAGCAGAGCAGGAAGACGCAGCAGCAGCAGCAGCAACAGGAACACGAGCAGCAGCACCACAAACAACAGGAACAGCCGCAGCAACAACAGGAACACGAGCAGCAGCACCACCAACAACAGGAACAGCCGCAGCAACAACAGGAACAACAACAGCAGCACCTGCAGCAGATGCAAAAGCACCGGCAACAGAACCCGCAATCAGTTGAACAAAAACCTATTGACGATGGCCGGAACCAACTAGAGCAGCAGCAACAGCAGCAGCTGCTACTGCACGAGCGAAGGGAGGAGGCTAGGCAACAGCATCCGGATGGGAGAGGCAGCCCAGGTCAGCGCCAGACAGAGCAGATGCAGCGGCAACGGCAGCATCACCAAGTGCAACAGCAGCAGCCACACCAGCGCCAGGAGCACCATTGCGAGGACCGGAAGGGACGGGAGCGACACCAAGAGCAGCGGCAGCAGGAACAGCTGCACCAGCAGCAGCGGCCGCCAGACGGGCGAGGAGCAAATTGGTGGGGAAAGTTTCCCAAGCCGTCGCCGAGGACAGGGACGCAAAATGCACCCATGGTGCAGCAGCAGCAGCAGCACCAGCATCAGCGCGATTGGTGGCATCATGGAGGGGAGCCTGCTGAGGCTGACAGGCGAGCAAGGCGAAACCGCCGGGACTACAGGGAAGACGAAAGGGACATGCAGCAGCAGCAGAGACACCGGCAGCATTACGAGATGCAAGAGCGGCAGCGGCGGCACGATGAGCGGTGTCGTCGCACCTCTGGGAAGGAGACGTGGGAGCAACAGAGGAGGCAAAGAGATCTAGACAGAGATGCAGCAACACCGGTTGTGCATCGCAGCAGGCAAGACAGCCGCCATAGCAGTGCCTGTCCTGATAGCACCAGCTACAGCAGCAGCAGCCATAACAGCAGCAGGAGCGCATCACGGCGTCGCCTTCGGTCTCCGTCTCTCGAAGAGATAAACAGAAGTGGATGGAAGGGGAAGGCGCCCTATGTGCACTATGATAACCAGCAACCGAAGCAGCGGCATTCCCCTGACTATTGTAAGCAGCAGCAGCAATACAGAGAAGGCCGGAGACACAGCCGTAGTCCGTGTGGGAGACGAGATGAGCATCATCACAGGCCAAGGAACCTTAGCTGTGAACAGCAGCAGAGGCAGCAGTGGCAGCAGCAGCAGCAGCAGAGGCTGCAACATTACGACAGGCGGCAATCCTCCAGGGAGCCACTGTGCGAGCAATTTGATCTTTACCCCCAAAGGGATTATTCGAGATATTCAAAGGGAGCAGCAGGCGAAGCTCATCATCATCATCATCATCATCAGCAGCAGCAGCAGCAGCAGCAGCAGCAACAGCAACAGCAGCAGCAGCAGCAGCAGCAGCAGCAACAGCAACAGCAACAGCAGCAGCAGCAGCAGCAGCAGCAGCAACAGCAACAGCAGCAGCAGCAGCAGCAGCAGCAGCAGCAACAGCAGCAGCAGCAGCAGCAGCAACAGCAGCAGCAGCAGCAGCAGCAGCAGCAGCAGCAGCAGCAGCAGCAACAGCAGCAGCAGCAGCAGCAGCAGCAGCAACAGCAGCAGCAGCAGCAGCAGCAGCAACAACAGCAGCAGCAGCAGCAGCAGCAACAGCAACAGCAGCAGCAACAGCAACAGCAGCAGCAGCAGCAGCAGCAGCAGCAGCAGGCCAACAAAGAACCTGCAGAAGGGACAGTTGCACAAGGGCGCTCAGACAGTCGTCAGCATCAGGTCGACAACCAGGAGCAGCAAGACGACCAGCTGCAGCAGCACCAGCCGCAGCAGAGAACAGGTGCGAATCCATCGCCATGGAGACCTAATCATCTAGGAAAGCAGCACATGCAACAGCAGCAAATGCCATGGCATCAGCTGCAGAACGACGGGAAGGTCTTTCCGCAGCAGAATGAACAGCAGCAGCAGCCACATAGACACCACCAGGCGAACGAGAAAGATCACGAGCTGCAGTGGCGGCATTGCCCTAAGCAGCTAGGGCAGCAGCAGCAGGTACAGCAAGAGCAACTGCAGCAGCATCTCAAGACATATGACGGCAAGTGGCGTGATGAACCGTGGGCAATGTTTGAAGCCGAAGACCACCGCAAGCAAAGGGCAGAAGAGTGCACGAAGACAGACTGTCGCTCGGGTTCGTCTGTGGGCTCCCGTGTGAGCAGCAGCAGCCGCAGCATTGGCGGCTGCATAAGCAATTGCTGTAGCATAGGGAACCGCAGCAAGAGCCCGAGCTGGAGCTGCGAGCTTTCCGTGCACAGGCGTGTATGCGCGCCTGTCTCCGTCGTACAGGAGGAAGCAGCAGCAGCAGAAGCTACGGCAGCAGCAGACTTGCATCTCGCTTCGTCTTCCACCCGTATTTCTGTGTGCCAGCCACGTCGTTCTGCCCACACATCACTGATAGGTCAGGCCCTGCGGGCCCCCAGGGCTTCAGCAGCCCCTGAGGGCCCCTCAAGAGGCCGTGGCAAGTACCCAGAAGGCCGCCGTGTTTTCCTGAGGAGCCGCTCACGCAGCCTTGAATTTGAATTTGCGTCTGGTAAGCGGCGCGACACATTGTGTAGCGTTCATGAACCCGAAAATGCGAAGGACGAACGGGTGGGGAAGCCTTTTCAAGGGACCATGGAGCGGCCTAGGCGGGGGCCCACGTTGAATCCTCGTGAAGGCCCTCAAGAAAATTCCCTAGATGCGTCACTTCAGGGATATCCGGAGGGTAACCCGTCTTCCTGGAAGTCCTGGGGCTGTAACGGGGCGCCACCATGGAGGAGGAAACCACTTTTGCGTTGAAGTGACCGCAGAGTGAGGAATGCGGGATACGCTGGGGTTTACGCGTTAGCAGTAGGAGCCGCAGCTTCTGCGATAGGCACAAGGCAGCAGAGCCAGAGCCTCCCTGCAAGCTTTGCAAAGACGGCAGCAGCATCAACGGCCAGAGTAGCAACAAGTACAGCAGTAGCTACAGAAGGAGGAACCTGAATTTCTGTACCTGCGAAGACGTGGCACAGAATCAGGCATACACTTCAGTTGCTTTGGGGATCAGGGCCACAGCGGCTACCTCTATACAGACAGAGGCACCCTATAGATCAGCCAACGAACATACCAAGCACTGGAATTCAGCATCGGCAGCCGCTGCTACAACTGCAGTCACGTCATTGCTGGGATATAGAACTTTGGTGTATTAGCAGGGGCAGCAAGAAGATTAACAACTGTGTGTGGAAAATGTTTTGCCGCACCAGCTGAGGCAGCATGGAAAAAGAGTATAGCAACAGCAGCAATACCAGCAGTATGACCCACACTTATTGACGTAGCAGCAGCTAGATCCACAACGCCACCATATGGGCCGAAAGGAGCAGCTGCTGGACCAGAAATCGTTGCAAGACCAGTTGTATAGCAAGCCGGCTCAACAGCAGCTGCAGTTCGTAGGTGATGGAGGAAGCGTATGACGCAGCAGCGATGCAGGCAAGAGGCCATTGTGGGGGTCTTTTCGTCTGAGGATCAGCGAAAAGCAGTGTGATTGCTGCTGAGGACAGCAGGTGCCTCGTTTATCATTATCGCATTCATCAGCAGCCGGAGTTGGTGCATGCCAGCGGCGAAATGCACATACTCGCGAGCGCGCAATGCCTGCTGCAACTGTTAGCACCGGCCAAGCCGGCAGCGGAATGGAGAGGATGGCCTTCCATCATGGAATAAGACACTGTGACAGAGTGAGCCTATCACTGCTTGCACCCGGTTCTGTGAAGAAATGGGCCTGTTTGTACAGCCGCCAGTTGAGTTAAGGGACAATCTGAGGGACGCACAGGCTTGGAGGAAATGGCTCGCGATTCAGCATGCTTCAGCTTGCTTCAGTGCGGGTTGAGCCTTCCTCCCTATCGCTTGTAGCACGGCATACGGGCTACTTGGTGTGGGTTCAGTGCGCACGGTGACCCGCAAAGACCTAGTGCGGGCATAGTTCTGTGGCAAGGACTATTTATTAGAAGTCTGCAAGCTGGCATCAGTCTAGCTGCTTATGCTGTGAACTCTCGAATGGTAGGTAACAGGTTCGACCCTCACTGTTGGCTTTCATTAACTGCTTCCAAGTTTAGGCGTAAAGCTTTCATTGGAAGCAGATGGAATTCACTGTGTCCGCACCGAGAGGGCGATGTGTTAATGGCGCCTATCGCGGCGAGACGCGCACTTGGGTGAGAAGTGCAAGCCTCAGGATATTAGGGCGCTCCAGCACAATCCCTGGTTCGCCTACGACTAGCAGCCTCATCCATGGCGGGCTTTGAAATTTCCTGGTGTCGTGAGATCTCTTTTTGTTGCTGCTTTTAAGGGCCTCTAGCTATAGGCGCCCTTGAACCAGCCTACAGTTACTGGTATTCGCAGCGCACACTCCTGCATGCTTGCGGCCCAGAACGAAGTAAGGCGCCTTTATTTGGCCAACTTCAGTTTTGTGTTTGAGCGAAGTTCTGTTCAATGTTCATTTAGGACGCCCCCATGTGGATGTTGTACCCTTCAGCTGAGGCGGGTCCAAATTCACCACGTGCGAAGCCAGAAGGAACGCTCCCTAGAGTAGACAGTCCTCTAACCCCGCTGCAGCGGCAGTTGAGTAGGCGGGAGTGTTGTTTTGCCGTAATGGTCTTGTGGCTGGCCTTTGCCACACTTAGTAGTCTATACGCGAGTATAGGCTGCCATTAACAGGCTCGGCGTGTCCGTCGCCTTGCTGTTGGTAGGCTTTAATACTTCTTGGATGCGGGCTTTGCTGAGAGTTCTTATTGTAGTCCTTGAAGACACTTGCTCGACCAGCGATTGTCATATTGCACTTTCCGTCATATGGCCTGGCCTGTGTATCCCACTCCTGTCCGCCACGCTGTTCTTGATAGCGGGTGTGGTTCTGTAGTGTCTTGTGTCTTGTCCTTCTCTTTCTGACCAAGCTTTGTGGGCAGTGGCTGAGGATCTAAGCGAGCTTATCATGGTCAGAAACGGCAACGTGATACCTTCGAAACTTTTTATCTCGCGGCCTGCTAATGTGGAACGTGCCGCTCTTCTTCCCAATGAGGGGACGGGTGTTTCGTCTTCTTAATGAGGGTATGACTGCTTCTGATTTCAGCTGATTTTGCCCAAATGGGGAGCATAGGTGTCCACTGCCTTAAAAGGCTGCGGATTTCCCGTGATCTGTCTTCCACACGTCTCTTTGCCACCCTGTCATATGCTTGATGTTCCCATTGGGATTATTCAGCTCCCTAGCGCCGCTTGTTTCTATTCTCACTCCGCGTTTTACTCGCCTATATGCCTTGTGGGAGCTTTGGCCATGACCCAGAGGCATATTATATCCACGTTCTTGCATCACCTCTTCAGGACTCCCACGATCGTGGGCACTGAGATAGCCATCAATAGCTCCCCGGCCACTGGTATCTCACGCGTGTATACAAAAGTTCCAGCTGGTGCAACTGTTCCAATAGTAGCGTCTGGTCTGTTGAACATCTCGACAGCATGCTTATAGGCGGGTTGGCACCTTCACTTACTCCGCCGATGACGAAGCTCTTTCTTCAACTCTGCGACAGAGCACACGGTCACATTATGAGGGCTAAGTGGCATCAGAATTACTATGCGGATACCAAGCGACGGTGAATGGAATACTCAGTAGGCAGCAAGGTCTGGGTCAGCAGCAAGCACTTGCTGGCTATGAACGACTGCCTCAAGTTCCAGCCTCGCTACAGAGGCCCTTTCAAGGTCACAGAACACATCGGCAAGGTGGCTTACCGCCTTGGGCTCCCCCCCGACCTACTCGTGCCACAACGCCTTCCATGTGCCACAAGCTGGTACGCAATTGCCCTGTGCTTCTGATTTAGCCGCTCAGGAAGCTGCTGTTGTCTGGGCTCCCAGTCGCGATTCGGCGAGTACTCGGACAAACCAGTACGTGCTTCGTGCACTTGCTGGTGCACTACACACCTCCACTCACGTTCATTTCAAATTCGTAGTATCACAGGGCCACGGCGCCTCACGCACTTGGGAGCAGAGGTGGGACGGACCACGTGATGCAGGCGCGCAAAGCGGGTAGTACAAAGTAGTGACAATGATACAATACGAATAATATCATTTATCAGAAACCGTATTCAGTATGTGTAATTATGCGAGAGGAGGTGGCATACAGAAGTAATAGCAACAATTAAAATCCCTCACCACCATTTTGCTGTAGCAATCAAACCATTAGGTGACGAAATGTTATCGTCACAGTATCTGCCGAAGAAGCCCAGGAACTTCTCAACTGCTTCCGTAACGCAATGTCTGCCATATCTGGGTGGTCGGAAGAGGTGGAGGCGTTCTTAGCTAGACAATTTTGCTGTAAATGCGCTCTTCTCAAGATATGACTCAGCAATAGGTTTTCTTCCTGCTTGCTGAGGCTACCAACCGTTTGGGCTCCTGACCAGGTGGTTGGCCGTGAGCACTCTCCACTCTACGGAAGGAGGAAAGGGCTGTGTTAGAGAAAAGGTTTAAGAATGCTCCGTTCTCTTCTCCCTATCTTATCAATTACTGTTGCCCACTAGACTGTCCTGCTGCCGGGATGGGGTTCGTTGCTCGTTTCTCCGGCGATGAGCCACGCGGTGCTGTCACATGCAACGTGAGTCCTCAATCATTTCCGAGGACCGTCGTGAGGTAAACTAGAGTCAAATACTTGAAGATAAGAGGCCCCCGAAAGCAGCTGGCTTGTAGCGTTCTGTAGAGTGCCACAGAAAGGAAGAGTGCCCGATCTCAGCAGCATAATTGACTGAAGGTGACACAGAAATGTTCACTTCGCACTGGCAGCCTGACTGCGCGCAAGTACAAATGCTCAGCAAGAGTCTTCATTTAATGCACGCAACGAAGAAAGCTCCGTTGTGCTTGCGTGATAACCTGTCTTGTGTCACTAGTTGCATTAAGATGGGCTGCAACTAATGACAGCCCGTTTCCCCTCCCACTGGCCCAAGCCATTAGCCACTGTGCTCAGGACCCCTGAAGACACGGTAGGAATTCCACCTGCTTCTTGTGAACTCTCACCTTGCGCCCTTTAGTTCCAATGTAAGTGGCGCCGGCTCCTGAGCAACGAATCTCGCCCATGTCTACCCCGTTCCTGCCAGTGTTAACCAGCACCCTCCAGGTCATTAATGCGTGTTACATGCTACAGGCTAACTATCAAGCAGGAAAGCAACGTGGCAATCTGCCATCCCAGCACACGTGTTGTTGATCTTTACGCACAAGGGCGGGCAAATCCGCCAAAGCACTGCTCGACGGAACCTGTTTCTGCGCAGTGGATGCGTGGTGGTGGTTCGTGCCGCATTCAGAGAGTTAGATAGCAGGAAAGCTCTCTTTTATACCCAAGAAGCATTGTACTTCATAGCTACGTTCGTGACTAACCTGAGAACAACTTGCTGCTAAGTGGTTAAGCAGTGTGGTTCTACAGCACGCTTCCTCGTGCTGCTGGAGCATACAGCACTCACATGTGAAGGCCGTTTGCCCCTGTAAATTTTGGAATTAAAGGATAAATACTGAACAAAGCCTTATTTCACATCCTAGCCAATTTTGTTGCTTCCCGCCAACGGTCCAGCCAACTCCTGCCCAACAGACTGCTGTCATCCAGGTGATCGCGTGCAGTTTGCAGTGTTGCGCGCATGCATTATCTGCTGTGATGCTTTTCCTGTGTGTTTCTCATTATTTCACCAAAGATTAGGAGAATCTTCCTGGAATTACCTCATCTGCATCTTCCTGAAGTTTTTGCGGGCCACCGCTTACGCGATATCGCGCCTTCTTTGTCTTGACCCAGATGGTGGGCTGCGGTAAGACCTACAGCATCGCATTACTTCTAAAGTTGCATTTTATTGCAAGCATTGGCAGCTAACAATTGATGTTGTATGCTCAAGCTCAGCCTTACGGGAGTTTGAGCTTGTGCGTTTGTGTGTGTGCCTGTGTGTTTGCGCCTGCACGCGCGTTCCTGTGCGCATTGCAGGTTACTCATTTACGAACGCAGCAGCAACCGTTGGACTATCAGATGGTTCAAGGCTTGCTGGAGATTCTTCATCCTCTAGTAACAGAGCTTTACCAGGATCGATCCCAGACTGTGTCAACTTCGGGGTGCAAAGGCTGCTTCTTCCATTCACTGCCACTGAATTGAGACTGCATGAAGAGCGCATGAGTTTATAGAAAAGTTAAAGGGCCCGCCTATACGGTTATTGGGGGGAAAGCTCAAGAGTAAACTAGGATTCGTTTTTTGTGTAGAAGAAGCGCAGTCGCTGCATTCCCGAGGCCGCCATGACTCGCCCCGGACTTGCATTTGTTCGCAAGTTGACTGCAATCACCCATGGCTGCACTTCACAGCCAACCACCCCCGTTTGCCTTGTCTTAGGATCCACAGGGTTGCTGGGCAGGGCTCTCCGAGCAACTGTAGAGGACCTTGAGGAGCAAGCGGGCGACGTGGAGGGCTATCACTTTGTGTTTGTTGGGTCGAAGGATGCAGACCTCAGGTAAAGACATCAATTGTAGCAGTTCCTTATCATAGCCTAGTTCGCGGAATGGTTTACTCAAACAGTTACGCCAGTGGCTAACCCTCATGCGCTAGTAAAAAATACTTCGAAGGGCCGACACTTATGGCGCCTGCAAAGCTAAATTTGCTTACCTTCGCCAATCGTTGGCCATTTATGCTGCTTTCCAATGCAGAGTATGGCAAGAAACCGAATCCCTCTTTCAAAAGTACCAGCCTAGCGCCATCATTCACTTGGCTGCCAAAGTTGGGGGGCTTTACGAGAATATGAAAAACAATGTGAGCTATGCTTGCACGCGTAGGGATTCCAGCGTGTATATACATACATACATACCAAAACTTGTACTAATAACAAACTAAAACCATCAAACAAAAAAA
>CAJFCY010000741.1:0-10593 GCA_904066265.1 Eimeria zaria
GTATTATATTATCTTACTAATAAAATTATATTGAAAGAGTTCTGAGGTTCTCCCCTTTTGATGGAAGGCCATCTCAACTTCATGTTGTTTTTGTTTTTGTTGTTTTTGTTTATTATTTAAAAAATATATATATTTATTTGATAATATATTATTAATAAATAACTTTAACTTTAA
Source organism: Eimeria zaria (assembly GCA_904066265.1). Lineage (NCBI taxonomy): Eukaryota > Apicomplexa > Conoidasida > Eucoccidiorida > Eimeriidae > Eimeria > Eimeria zaria. The sequence continues at coordinate 175 of CAJFCY010000741.1, forward strand.
TAAAACATGTGTTGCTGCTGCTGTCAACTTAGATGCTGCTACACCTTTATTCTCAGGTGAATATCCCCATAGAAACTGCTGCTGCTCTTGCTGCTGCTGCTGCTGCTGTTGCTGCTGCTGTTGCTGCTGCTGCTGCTGTTGCTGCTGCTGCTGCTGTGAAGTACAACAGCCTGCTGTCTGTGCAGCATCATCATCAGGGAAAGCCCAGCCTGTGCTGCTGCTGTCTCCTTCAGTGTCATCTGAGAGAAAGTCATCGTTTTCCTGTTGCTGCTGCTGCTGCTGCTGCTGCTGCCGCCGCTGCTGCTGTACTTGCTTCTGCTCCAGCTGCTGCAGTTGCTGCTGTGGAGACGGCTCGGGGGCATCTAAGAGACAGACATCATCCTCCGCTACCATGAGAGCAGAGGGTATAGAATAGGGTTGCTGCATTGGGGCTGTCGAGACGGTGTCAATGCAGGTGCATGCAACGTAGAGAAAAGACGAAAGTTTAAGTATATATTCGTCTGCTGCAGCCTCTACTACTGCTGCTGCTGTTTATACGGAGTTGTTGTTGCCGCTGCTGCTGCTGCATGCAGCATAAGGAAAATATTACTCAATGAAGTACAACATACACGAAAACAGGCTTTCGTTTGTATGTGCTGTGAATGTGATAGGGGGGAAGGGGGGAGGGAGGTGAGGGGAGGATACGACTCCCTTGAGGTGGAAGCCAGGGGAATATGTGAAGAATAGGAAGAAAGGAAGAAGTTGGTGTGCATTCAAAAAGAAACAAAATTAGTTTTATCGGAGAAGCGGTGGTGCCAGCTGTTCGTCGATGCGGTGTATGCAAAGGCGGTCTCGACGTCTTTGTTGCTTTTTGTTGTATTTAAGAAGGGAAAATGAAGATAATGTAAGGATTTAAACAATAAGAAAGAAAGAGATAAAGGGATTTTGCACTCGAACCGTCATTTCTTTCAAGAACCGCTCGACGATTCAATGTCTACAGCAGTTGCTGCACTTGGCAGGGAACTCGATGCGGAAAGCTGAGTTCTTTTTGAATTAATGAAGTAAAATATGCATAAATTAAAAGGTGGAGTGGAAATAAGGAGAAGGAATACAGAAAAAACAAACAGAAGCCGACGCCAGTCACCCCTGTATAGATATGCTCCTGTACGGTGTATGTACACCGGACGCCTCTATGAAACCGCTATCGCGATCCGCATGTTCAGATGGTGAAACTTCATTTATTATAAATAATATTAAATAAGAAATACAATTTTTAATAACTTAATCAAACTTAAATTGCAAATGAATACTCCACTCAGCTGTATTTCTACTGCTTCTTCCGGGTGTACAGACCTCGACACCGTCCCAGATACTTTTGCATATCTTTCTAATCATTTATCATTATATAATTGTAACATGATATAGTTCATTATAATAAATTAATTCATAAAACTGGTATATCTCAACTTTAAAGGCTTCCATACATTCCCGTTAAAAACAAAAAAACTGCTACATACAAATATTTATATTTATATATGTATATCGAACCTCGCGAGGTGTACATACACCTCAATGTACAAGGCTGAACACCCACTACTCGACTACTACTAAAACACATCACTCTTAGGTGTATTTAAGCAAATGCTGGGGCCTTCACTATACTCACTGCATGCATAAGGAGAGGATAGGCAGGGAGGGAGTTGCTGCTGTCAGTATCTCATTGCTAAACTCTGAAGCAAACAACTACATTATGCTTCTACTACAACACAAAAACCAGCTAGCTGTAGCTAGCTGTAGCTAGCTGCTGCTACCTATGGCGAGCTATGGGTAGATAAGACAGGCTGTAGCCAGCCTGGCTAGCCAGGGCTAGATGTAGCTAGCTGGGCTATGTAGGTTATGGGGGAGTTGGTTTAACGCTTACTCATGCAAATATATGTATACATATATGTATATATATACATATATATATGCTCTATATAAGAATATATTTAAATGACCAACAAACCCGAAGTAGAAACAAACGCAAAAACAACGGCAAACAGACAACCCCAAGAGATATATACAACTCCCCTAAGCAGAAGCCGGCTGGTGTTTTGAAGCCCTACCTAAATGCAGGGCAAATAGGAGCTGCAAAGAAATGAGAAGTCATATGAAACGCAGACGAAAAAAAAACAGAGGCGAGTCGACTCCCTTCCCCGCCGCACCCAGCAGCGTAAATTTCAAAAAGTATTTAGTGAAAGAGAGATAATGAACGGCTAAAGGTTTAGAACCTTCTCCTTAAAAGTTGGTAGAAATTTCAGGTGTACATACACCTTAACTATAATTCAACGAACGCTGAACCGATGGACAGCTGAAACGAATCAAACTGCTGCTGCTCGGCTGGCTGCTGCTGTGGCTGCTGCTGCTGCTGTCGCTGCTGCTGCTATTGCGACCAATGCTGGTTCTGCTGAACAAATAAGATTTCTTTGCCTCGAAATATCGAGAATTTTATTTAGAACAAACTATTCAAGAAAAAACAAAGGAAGACACCGGAATCGATGCCCGAGGTGTACACCCCAGCACGGGAGAATGTCTCGAGAGGTGAAGGAAGGCTATTCCTCACGCTGCGTCGCCCGGGGTAAATAGGCTCCGCCTATGATATAATATACTTTATTAAGAATATATCAAGGGAAAATGTTGCAGAAACTTAAAAAAACAACAGGAACAACCCTCAGGCATCGAACCTCCCTTCCTGATAGACATGCAAGCACACTTGCACAAGGGATAAGTAGGAGGCAGCACCAGTGACAGCAGCAACAGCGCAGCAGCAGCAAAGCAACAGCACTTCAGCGCTTTAAAAAGACAAATAAAGACGACAATTTGTGTGCAAGGAAGACTAAATGACATCGCAGAGCTGCTTGTGCTGTTAGAACGTTGTTTTGTTTATGCTGCTCTAGCACCCGATACGCGGTATCGAAGGAGGGGTGAAAGTGCAGTGGTAACCTCACCGTTGCTGTAATAGCTAGAAACAGGTCTTTTCCACGCCAAAAGACATCAATATAACAGAAATTGTGGAGCTTTTAAACTTGATACACAGAAATAAAACAAAAAGAAAGAAAGAGGAGAGAGAGACAAGCACGAAACAGCAGTCATCCGTGCAAGATCCCCCCCTCCCCCCGCGGCGTCCAAAGCGTTCGCAGTGTTCAGGTATCGATGCTTCTACGTAAGGTGCAGCAAGACGCAGCACACGAACACTCATTTGTTTAGCTTTTTATTGTATTTAAAATAGTATTAATTAATTATTGTTGCAAACAAAAAACAGTTTTCACCACGAGATCATCAGCAGCAACAATACGCAACCAGGTTGATAGGATTCAAGACACCAACGGTTGGTTGCATACGTACGTATCAGTTCATCATCAGCTTACTCAACTTACTGCATCTGCTTAACATTTTTGTTTGCTTTCTTCTGTTTTCCTTTAGTGGCACACGAACCTTAAAGAGTTACGCATTCAATACAGCAACAGAAGGATAGTATAAGACGCACAGGCAGTGGAGCTTCGCGTGTGTAAACAGTAGAGCTGCAGCAACTCTACTGTCCTTTGGGCTGATTTGCTGTGAAAACAAGGAACATGAAACCTTTGTTTTGCACAGTAATAACGGACAGATTCTCGAGAAATTAGAGACAACGGGATCTCTAATATATGAGACTAGCCTTGTTAATGCATAGGCGTACAACGAACTGCCTGAACGAACTGCCTGTTTATTAGATTAGCCGTTCATACAGGTTCTGAGGGAGCTGAATGCACAGAGTTGTTTGTTTCGTTTTTTCAGTTGAAGTAATGTTTAATGCAAAGGAAGAAATGTTGATTATCAAGCCCGAAAGATTATGGGACCTTGTGAATGCGGGAGAGGTGCCGTTAATCGCGTTAGTTTCAGGAAGTTCTCCTAGGGAGGAAAGTATACTATCTAAGCAGAAAGCTACAATCTGCTTCAGTCCTTGAACATATAAAGTGCTCATTATGGGTTGCCTTTGTGCATTAGAGCATTCTTATATATATAGTTGCAATTGTTTCCCTTTAATCGTTATCTTTAGTTGACAGAAAAGAATAAGCAGCATAGTCTATGCCGGTGTTGGCGTCGCTTAGCATTTTGCAGCTTCTATAAGCTTTCTAAAACTACCTACCCATTTATTTGTTAAATCATTTCATTTGACTGACATAAAGCTTCTGGTGGGAGTTCTTCCATGATATTAGTAAAACAACCACTAAATTGATAGGCAAAACCAATCTCCTTCTCTAACTGAGCATCCCCTCCACTTCTCGGGCTTAAGCCGCTTTCTCTGATAGTGTGTTAGGCCTAGAGTCAGATAAATGTAGTGACCCAGAGTTTGTCATGATCGCGCATTCGCTAGCTATCTTATTGTTGACACGCCAAGAGTGTTCCGCTACTACTTTGGATTGTCTTTTCATATACTGTTTGCCCCTATGATGTAAACAAGCAATTCCTTGTGAAAGGCACGAGGCAGCTGCTACTCGCGATGCGTTTTGTATGTTTTACCTCCCACGTCCCTCCACATAGTCGGACTAGGGTCAAACTTAACGGGGTCCTTTTTGGCCTAGGTGTCGAGTAAAGAAGCCCGTAAAGGATTGTACTTTAACATTATGACACTCTAATTGTGTTATTTTGACGAATCTACAAACCTTCAGCAAGGTGCACTCTTTAGAAACTGTCATTTCGTGCTCCCCGTCATATTCATACTGTTTAGTTATACTCTCAAGCTGAATTGCTTTGGGTTTCCAAATCCCCAATGACCTGGCGCATGCAATCCAAACATTTCAAAACAGTTTTACAAGCTGGAAAGTGTGTAAAGGCCTGAAAACCCTTTTTAAAAGTTGGATCTCGTGTAAGAGCTTGCATATTCTGAACTTAGTCGTTTATAGTGCTGGGAAGGTAAACGCCCTGTTATATGTAGCAGCACTGCAAAGAAGGTTCCTTTGGATATCAGTGCATCGAGGTGAAGAGTTAGAAACCTATTAACTTTTTAACACGGAAAGAACTGTTCTGATTGTTAACAATATTTAACTCTGTGAAACAACGAGATCTGCTGCATCCTTTGCATCAAAGTGTCAATCTGAAATATCACTTACGTTGTTTTGAGGTGTTTACTGCGCTTGCAGGCACTTTACATGAAACGCGAAACGGAAGCTGAACAGAGATATGTTAGGAGAGACTTGAAGACACTCGAGTCTTTTCGTTTTAGTTGGCAGCTCAACCCAACTCTACAAAACGTATATTACTGTCATATAAACTGTTTGATATTTGTGATTTCATCTTGCGTGCGGGTTCGCTTCTGAGAAGAAGCTCAACGCGTTCAACGACTGTCTACGATGGCAGTGCATGCATCGAAGAGGACGGTCGATTAATATCTGTGCACTAAATTACAAAGAAGTGTTGACAATGTTTGCTTGTTTCTTTGCTTCCCGGCAAGACTTGGAGCAAGAAACAGCGCAGCACCAGACAGGTCTGGTCGCCACTCCTCCTTGCCTGGCGAACGACCTCCCGTACCGTTATGCTAAGAAAGGGGCATAATCTACCCCACGAAGACTACTTTCTTGCTTCTTTCGATGCAACTGTAGTAGCAGGTAGAATCAAAAACACTACAATTAGAAGCCCAACCGATCTGACCCTACTGCGCTCACGCCATTCCTAATGAGGTATGCCCAGGGATTATCGTGTACGGCACAACGGACAGGGAGGCATAATCATCGCTGAACTATGAACGTGACAATTTTCGTGAAATTAATTGAACGCAATAACTGGAAAAAGCCCAACATGCAACATCGACGCCACGGTAGTTGAGAGGCATACAACACTAAGGTCGTAGGGATTGAGAGGTATGCAACCTGAATGCCAGTGTAAATGATACATATGCAACACTAAAGTCATCGTGATTAAGATATATAGCAGTAGAGTTGACGCAACTGAGTTACCATCTCGAGAATCGGTTCGTTCGGGCTACAGAGCTGCACACCCCCCACCGCCATGTCTGTTCACAGTTCCCTTTCAGATATTCGCGCGTACTGTGACACAGATGGAAATTAAATGCGTTATTTAAATACTTTCACAAAACTTTAAAGGGCATTATGAGACCGACTGTGCTGTGTACACCTCCCGCCTCCCCTTGCCAGATGTTTGTGACGTCAAGAACAGGTCACAGGTGATGCAAACAGTAAATAATTAAAAGCGAAAAAATATTAAGACAACCAGTCTATTCATAATAAAATAGTTTCGTGATATATCGAAGGAGACCCTTAATGGTGCCCAGTTTTTCCTTTTTTTTGCACACGAGGCTCTCTAGTACGCAGGCCCATCGGCTCTGTCCGCTTGGATAACGGTGATCCTTCGGTATAAAATTATAACGGACATTACTTGCCTCAATGTAGTTGTGCTTTCAACACAAGTTGGGGATTGCTTTTAATGATCTCACGGTAATTCGCGTGTCTGATCGGAAGCGACACTACGAAAGCTACAGACCTTTCCCGCTCACCCTCCCGGTCTCGAGTTGCTTCAGCTGGGCCAGTAGGCTGCGCCGAGTCCATCAAAATACTGTTGAGTGTACTTTACTTTTTTACATTTATATTATTGAAAGCGATACAGTAGCAGTAAAATTACTGCGGTAATTATCCTTCGTGCCTTCTGTCGTTGCCATTCTTTTTCACCCTGAGGAGAGGTTCTCGGGGCTTTGAGATCCTTTTTCTCAGTTTGTCCTTTGACCGGCTGTCTTCATAGGTTTTAGAGTTGTATTGGCTGTTCTAGGAGTTCGTTAACTCTGTAGGATCATGCAGACACCTTCTTAAACGGAATGTTGGTCATCAGGATGACAAGTTCTTCATCATCGACTAGAGGAGTTTCTGCAAAGAACTTCTCGCTTCACCAAACAAAAGTTATTATGATGCGCTGTGTAGCCTCAGCTTTCTTTGGAATTGCTTTTTTGCATAGCTTTCAGGCTGCAGATGCAGGCTGGCACGAGCACCTTAGCATGGATATAGACCATGAAGGAACACTTGGTGGCTCGCCAAGGGCGGCAGCATATCCTGCTTACACTCACGGGAACCATATGAATCCGGATGAGACTATCACGTACCCTGGAGTTTTTTGGCTTGGACAGCACGAAAGCTTGGCGGAGGGGACCAGCATAGCATCGTTTGCAGAACCTTATTCTTTCCCTCCCCCTCAACCCAGCTATGAACTACCTCAGGCAGGGCAGCCTGGAAGCTCTCTGTTGTCACTGGCAAACATTTTGAAGAGAGGGAGCCCTCAGTTGCGTCTGCCATTGTTGCGTCACTTCTGCACTTCCGTGGCACGCCTAAGGACGCGCCTTGTGGGAATTGGAAAAAGTGAAGAGAGGATCGAGAAGCCCTCGAAGAAGAGGAAGAGTAAAAAGAAGAATGCTCTATCCAACAAGAAGGAATCCTTAGCTGCTGCTGAGAGGCGCATTACGGCTTTGTCTTCCAGGCTGGCTGGCGTGTTGGAGGCTGCTCAGCGCTCTCCTGACTCGGGAACGACGTTGACAAAGTATCTGTTGTTGCCATTCGGGAGGCTGTTTGCGGAGGCAGAAAAGCTTCTTTCCGATATTGCATTGCAAGGAGATGTGTCGCTGATGATCAGAGCACTCGATCAACTCGCTCCCCTCCTTGTGAGGGGCTTGTCTTATCTGGAAGCTCCGCAAAGCCAAGGGGCCGCTGAAGTCTTAGAGCCGGCCCGCGATTGTCTAATAGAGAGAGCAAGGGAACTGGACACCTCTCTGCTCGAAGCACAAGCTGACTTAGTCGGAGTGCTGCGTGCATATAACAAAGACATCAGCCCGCAGGACATCGAGAGAGAAAAGCAGTTAGCCGCTCTAGAAAGAGGCCCTGATCAAGAGCAGTACATCCCTCCTGTCTATAAAGGGGGCCAGGAAGTGGACGAGAAATTTCGAAGGCAAGCGAGGGCCGCCTTCTTTCTGTGCTTGTTTTTGACAATTTCTTCCGTTGTAACCGCCATAGCCCTCATCCCTCCTGTGTTGCCAACTCCGCGGCAGGATACGCATGGCAAGAAATCGGGTCAGCACCGCCGCCGCCGTGGCAGGGGTAGGGTAGATTTCGCAGGCGGCTCAGGAAACAGCAGTACAGATTCAGAAACGGGGGTCAGGGCGCCTTCGGAACGTGGGAGGGCAAGGGATACGCTGGAAGAAACCCTTGGGAGGCATCGAGACTGGATTAGGGAGCAACGACGTGAGGCCGATCAAGCCTTTACTGAGCAGAGTGTAGACGAAACACATTTCGAGGCTATAAGAGCTCCATATTCGCCTGCATCGTACGCGGAGGGTCACTTCGTATACGAGCCGGGTTCTCCTCCTGCAACTGCTCCGATCCCACCATACTTAATGGAGCCACAAGCTCCTCCGCTTCCGTTTTCCGCCCCTCCCACAGGGCCCCCATTCCTGCGAATTCCTAGGCGTTCTCCACCGCCACCCTATGAGGAGGCTGTGAGGTCTGCGCAGGATTCACAGTGAAGCGGATATGTTTTATACATATATATATTCATTATATGTATTGCCAGTGCTGGCGGGGTTCTTCGTCTCCTTTTTGCTGCCTCAGCGCACACAGAAGCGGCTGAACTTGTGCGCCTTGCCAAAGGCGTGTAAGAGCTTAACTAGTATCCTGTACAGTTCGTTGAACCCAATTGTTGCTCTTGCACGGCAAGCGAGCTAGGGGAGATGGCAGTTCAAAGTATTGGATGTGTGTCTTAGCAACGACAGGCTCGCAGACGTACGCGCTGGGGAGAAATATTTTCTGAAGAACTCTACAATGGCCGGCTGGCATTTTCGCCTCAGGTTTTCTTCTATCTGGGAAGCAAGGATCTTGTTAAGTTTACTCAGCTTACTCGTTTTGAAGTTGTCTGAGGGCTCTTTTGCGCGCATCTTTTTGGTTGGTGGTAATGTTGGTTTATTCATATTTTGGCTATTCCGGCTCGCACAAGGGTGCCGGTTGAAGAGGCATCACATGGCTTCCCATATCCAGACATCTTTCCTTCGTATCTTCCTGATTTCAGGATTCAGCGTACGCGCACACTGAATTTTTCCCATTTTTTCTTTCGAAGATGGGCCTTCGGGCGGCCTTCTCAACGGCGTTGCCAATAAACACTACAGAGAGAGGGTTTTGGGGATGGGTTACAAGGTGACCTAGTGGATGTTTCATCATCCCAAGATTAGGGTGATTCTTTCTTCCCTCCACAAGGCAGAGCTAGCTGCGCAAGGAAACAGATCGCCAGGTTCAACTGGGGATCCAAAGAGATCACAAAGAAGCAGCCGAAGCCGCGAAACCGCGGCACAGACTACCAGGCGTCAGCTCAGTTTTTCGACTTTTTTCTTTTTTTTTATAGCGAATTTGACGCCACAGTGGAACGCCGTTTGGTTTTCAATCAGTGGCTTATCTTTAATTTTATTGATTTTCCCTGTGGGTTGGTGAGGAAGCTAGTTCTATACGAGAAGCCAATAGCCTTTCTTTGTCACTACAGACGGAGAGACAGCCCTTTATAGATGTTCCGTTCATTAAAGCTAGCATTAGCCCACTAGCCACTAATGGCTTCCTGTACGCTTATCGTGTGCTGAGTAAAATAGGTAGAAAATAATTTCCCTACGTTTTGTTAAGTTCAACTCAGCGACTGTAACGCCAGTCTTCTGAAGCAGCAAGTATAGCATGTGAGATGTCTAGTTGCAGCGGTCTGCGGGCTCATTTTGCTGTCCTTTTAGCTTATTGGATTTCTTCGCTTTTGTTCCCTAGTCCCTTTTATTGAGCTGTACCCTGCAATGTTTAGCTGCAATTTGTGTGTAAGTTCACTTCCATCTCGTCACGCGTACACGCAACTCCGAGCATACGTCGTGTAAGCCTGTAAGTTCGATACGTATAGTTTGCGTGCATTTTTCGCCGCTGTCCTCCCTAAACATTTTACGGTCGCGAACCCGTGAGAGCATTTGTTGAGGCAGGTTCCGACTTTGTGGCTTGTGTGACGGAGGCTTTGTTGTCCTTTAGACACCTTCAAGTGTATCTGCATCTACGAATGGATCACCACTACGACTGCCCGTAGAGGCGATGGAAGATGTCCACTTCTGAAGGGGGACAATACATGCCTGCTGCATGACGGGACTCACCGCCATGCTAATACCGCTGCTTAGGAAACAGCGCGGTGGAGAGAAATGCGTACAGAAAAAGGTTGTAACGAGTACACAACAGTTAACTTTGCAGTTATGGTCATTCTTGGGTTTCCATATTCAACGAACCGGCGGGGGAAGAAGTATCAGCCTGACGAGTTGCAACAAGAAAGGAAATCTTGAGAAGTTGCTGCTTCGATGGCCGCGTTTTGGCCCAGGTTTGTGAATTTTGGTTGAGGTGAAATTGAAATATTATTTTTTTTTTT
>CAJFCY010000742.1:0-10591 GCA_904066265.1 Eimeria zaria
GTATATATATATGCTACAACAATATCTTGCATACACTCCACCCCCCCTGTCCTTCTTTGATGCTGCTAAACACTTGTTGTTTTTCATTGAGGTATGTACAAAATACACAAATACATATTATTAACAAATATTTTATTCATTCTTGTTTAAATATAAATTTAAATGGGTTCAGGAGGCCCAGAAGTAACAGCATCAGCAGCAACAGCTGCAGCAGCTGTTGCTGCTGCTGCAACAGCTGCAGTTGCTGCTGCACCTCATACAGAAAGAAGAACCTTCTAACAGCAGCAGCATGGCATTCACATTCGTATGACGGCCGCCACAGAAGGCGGGGCCTTCACAGGAGTGCAGGAGATGATGCTTTTGCAGCAGCAGCAGCAACACCATCTGCTCATCCTGCTGCAGCTGCTGCATCTTCTACCGCAGCAGCAGCAGCAGCTGTAGCAGCTGCTGCTGTTCTTCCTGCATCAGCAGCCGCTCGTAGTGCTGCTGCTGCTGCTCCTTGCGGAGGGGCTGCTACTGACTTCCCCTTGTCCCGCAAATTTGAATACTGGACTTCGGCGTCGTGTTCAGCAGACCTCAAGAGCAGCAGCAACAGCAGCAGCAGCAGCAGCAGCAGCAACAGCAGCAGCAGCAGCAGATCTGTACAGACATTCCAAGAAATTCTTGAGTTGCTGCGTGAAATCGACGTGCAGCAGCACGAAGCAGCAAACCGGCTGAAGGAGTCAACAGCAGAAATAGCAGCAGCAACAGCACCACCAGCAGCAGCACCAGTGCAACCTGCAGCAGCAGCAGCAGCAGCAGCAGCAGCAGCAGCAGCAGCAGCAGCAGCAGCAGCAGCAGCAGCAGCAGCAGCTCTCGCTCGCGCACGAGCAGCCCTAGCGGAGATTCGCCGCCTTGGAGACTACCGGGCTCATCTGCAGCGGACAGCTGCGCGACTGAAGCAGCAGCAGCAACAGCAACAGCAGCAACACCGGCAACTGCAGCAGCAGCAGCAACAGCAGCAGCAGCAGCAGCAGCACTTAATAGACTATCCCTTGCAGGCAAGCTGCTGTGTGGCACTGAGCTCTGCCACCAACACCTCCGGTTGTTTGCTGCCGCCTCCATTAGCTGCGCAGCTGCTAGCTGCTGCAGATTGCATGCAAACAGCAGCAAGAGGAAGCCTCCCGCTTCGCAACCTGCTGCTGCTCTGCCACGATCTTGTGAAGCTGCGCTGCTGCTCGCATGCGCTGGGGTCTATTGTGCTGCAGCACCTGCTGCAGCGGCTGCAGCAGCAGCAAGAGCAACAGAAACAACAGCCGCAGCAGATGCACCAGCAGCAGCAGCAGCAGCAGTTGATGCTGCTGCACGAACCGGCAGGCCTCACTGCTCAGGAAGCCGCATTGGGTTTGCAGCTTACTGCCGCGCTGCTGCAGCAAAACATTCAACAGCAGCAGCAGCAGCAGCAGCAGCAGCTGTCGCTCTCAGGTAGCTTCGGAGAGAAGCAGCAGCGTCATGCAGCTGTCCTGGCCCCTACTAAAGAATGCAGACAAGAAGAAGGGCCATGGGAGGCTCCAGCAGCAGCAGCAGCAGCATCATTAACAGCAGCAGCAGCAACATCATCATTAACAGCAGCAGCAGCAACAACAGCAGCAGTCGGGGGGTTGAGGGTAGAGACAGCGCGAGATGAAGGGGCCCCCGCAACAGCAGCACGATGGGAGGGGGCCCCTTCAGTACCAACACCAGCAACATCAGCAGCACCAGCAGCAGCAGCAGCAGCAGCAGCAGCAGCAGGGGAGGGTTCGGGTGCGGTGCTGCTGCTGCGTTTAAGTTTGTTGGTGGCTGTGGGGCTGCTGGATTTGCTGCGCTGCAGCAGCAAACTGAGGCAGCAGCTGACGCTGGAGAGTTCTGTACGTACAGCTCAGGCCTGCGTGCTGCTTGCTTCCCAGCAAGGCATCAACAGCTGCTTGCAGCAGCAGCAGCAGCAGCAGCAGCAGAAGCAGCATGCACCCGAGATATTTGCTGCTGCTGCTGCTGCTTGTCTGCGGCCTTTATCTGCTGCAGGTGTTGCAGCACCTGCTGCAGAACAAGACCCAGTAGGTGCAGCACAAGCTACAACTGCTGCTGCTACTGCAGCTGCTGCAGCTGCTGGGGGGGATGCATGCAAGCAGCAACTGTTGCATGCATTGTGGAGGCCTTCACAGCAATCTGCCTATCAGGTTGCTGCTGCAGGAGGGGCGGCTAATGTATTAGCTGCTTCATCTGCGGCTGCGCAGCAGCTGCGTGCTGCTACAGACTTTGCTGCAGCAGATAGCCTAGCAGCAGCAGCTATGGTGCGACGGATGCAGCAGGTCTCAGCCCCGCGCGTAGCAACATTGCTGCTGACAGCAGCAGCATCAACATCAGCAGCAGCAGCAGCAGCAACAGCAACAGCAGCAGCAGCAGCAGCAAGCGAGGGGCTCGAGGGTCCCTGGATTGGAGAACAGAAGAAGCAGGGCTGGACATACCAGCTGCTTGAAGCTGCTATGTCTGCTGCTGTTAAAGCAGCACCTACCCATGCTACTCGCAAGAGGCTGCTGCTGCTGCTGCTGCGCCGCATGCAGCAGCATCATCATCACCAGCAGCAACAGCAGCAACAGCAGCAGCAGCAGTTGTTGTTGTATGGGCAGCAGGATGCTGATTTGTTGTCGATTCCTGATGATATGTGCCGACCTTTTGCTGCTGCTGCTGCTGCCGCTGATGCTGCTCATCAGCAACAGCAGCAGCAGCAGCAACAACAGCAGCAACAACAGCAACAGCAGCAACAGCAGCAACAGCAGCAGGTTTCATTAAAAAGATTAAGAGGTATAAAGATGAGTGCAGCAACTCTGTCTTCTGTCTGTCGTTCAATTGCTGCTGCTGAAGTTAGTTTAGATGCCAGCCTTCTCACGTTTGTGTTTGACTGTATATATAATTGTTTTTTCGGGTGTATATACACCTCATTTAACGATAAACCAAAACTAAAAATGTTACAATTGAGTCGGAAGCAGGCAGAAGCAGATATCAACAACAGCACATCTGCTGCAGCAGTTGCTGCAACATTTGCTGCTACTCGTGCTGCTCACGGCAATAACGCTACAACAGCTTCTGCAGGGCCTGCTGCTGGCAGCAGATATGCAGCAGCAGCAGCAGCAGCAAGTGCTGAGGTTGCTGCTGCTTATGGGAGCTGGTGCACAGTCTTCTGGGCCACTGCGAAAATCCTCAAGGCCTCCTGCGCCTCCATGCAGCAGAAGCAGCAGCAGCAGCTGCTGCTTCAACTGCAGCAGGTGCTTGCGCGAGAGCTGCTGATTCCTCTTGTTTCGAGTATAGCTTGTGCTGCTGCTGCAGATGCAACACAGCTTGCTGAGGGTCTACGCTTGTTGCTGCTGCTTGATATAAAGGCAGGGTCAAATGCTGAAGGGAGGAATAAAGAGGAAAAGAGCTGGGAAGAGCGCATGCAGCCCCTCTTGCTGCGGCAGCAACTCCTTGGAGTTGAACAGCTGCAGCAAGTGCTGCATGCGATAGCTAGTTACTTCGTGCTGCACTATTCACAGTTCAGTCAGCTGGAGGTGTTGACTGTGCTGCGGTTATTTGTACAGTTGGATTTGCTGCAGCACTTAGACAACAACACAGCACCTCAGGTTCATGAATGCAGCGGAAGGAACAGCAGCAGCAGCAGCAGCAGCAGCAGCAAACCTGAAGCTGCAGACAGTTATCACATAGGAGGAGGAGGTGATACAAGACCTTCTGCTTCGTACTTCCTTAGATGTGCTCTTGAGCAATACCTGAAGCTTAGCAGCAAGCAGCAGAGTTTCAAATTGCATTCATTAAGAGGTGCATGCAGTATTGCAGGTAGAGATGATAGAGATGATTCACTATTATCATTTGCTCAGGGTTTGCTGCTTTCTGTAATATTAAAATATTCGAAAGAGCTACAGAAAACACCTAAAAGTCTGGTCAAAAGTGTATACAAACAAACAGGAGTAGTACAGCTTTCTCAGTGTAGTTGGAGGCATCTCACTTAGCTATTTGTTTTGAATATAGGGGTATACCAAGTATAATGCATGTAGGTGAAACAAATAATATATATTATATATATAATTTATGTTTTTCTATGAATTGAACGTTTGAAACAAACTCTTGTTCTTTCAAATTTTTCGTTGTGATACATTCAAGTCTGATAGGTATATATAGTTATTGAATAGGTGTTCTTAGATACAGCCAATCAAAGGCATTTAAGGCATTTAAACATAACATATTGGAAACTACAAAACAAATAGCTTCCTTTAATACATATTTACTTAAGTATATACCCGGATACGTAGATACCGGCTTGCATTGCTGTTTCTGCAAACGAATAGCCGATAGTGAGCTGTAATTGCTGTACTTAGGCATTTATAGACTTCTATTTTAGAAACGTGTGTCTTTGCTTGTTGTTTCTGAGTGACGAGATACGTGAAAAAACAAATGAAACTTCAATATGCCAGGATAGAGCCCAGCATCGAAGAGCTAACACGAGTACATCTTTAAGTTTGAGTGTTCAGCATACATATTCTTCCTTCATTTAAATTTTCTGCAACAAATTAGTTATTCTGCTCGTCTTTGTATAAACTCAGTGAAGTTTATTTGAAAGTGTCGGCCTTCTAAGCAACTCATTAGCATTAAACTTTGCAGGAGAAACCCATGATCAGACATTCAGGGGTAATATAGAGGGCTGGATACACAACTCAGGCAAGATATAACAGAAAAGGCCATATGAATGACTTTATAAGCATCTCAGTGAAGGAATTAAGGCAAGAGTTATATAGATGGCTGTGTCAATATCTCAGCAAAGCACTGACTCGAAAGACGTCAACATGGCATAGCCATAAAACACTCGGAAATTGTAACCCCTGATTCTAACTGCAGCTTTAGTACGGGATGGGCCTTCTGTTCAGGGAGGAGCTCTCGATATTAATGTTGAACTTCCCCTTAAGCTTATGCAGCTGAACCCTGAAGGTTAATGGGGGATTACCTGCATAGCCGTGAAGCGTTGGGCCCGTTGTTTGAGTTTACTGTTTTGAAGTGCTTTCTGTCAGATTAAACGTATTCGAACGCAACAAACTGCACCTGCGGAGTAGAAGTTCAGGTTCAAGTATACTGCTAAGGAATCCAAGACAGTGAGAGAGCTGTTTATCATTGCGGATGTTTGGAGAGGTCTGGAGCTCGTATACACGTTGTACTGCGCATTCTGTGTAAGAAATGGCTTGTTTTTTTGCGTATTGTAGTCTGTAGCAGGGCTTGTCTAGAGCGGGTGCACTAATCCATAGTTGGATGTACGTTGGCTCGCATAATCCGTGCAGTTTTTGAACAAATGGCAATAATGTTGGTCATTTCATAATCAGAAATGTTCGTTCCCGGGGTGCCGTGTCTCTGTTGAAGGAGTCGAACCATATCCAGCGAAGACAGAGGCGAGCCGGACGGTGCCTCTGCCGCTGTACACCAGAACGGACGCTCAGAAGTTTGTCGGCCTCACTTCTTACTATCGCAGCATCATTCCTTGATTCGCTCGCATTGACCTCCCTCTAATGGATCTACTTAAGAAGGTCAAGCAACTTGTTTGGACGGAGGGTGAAGACGAAGCTGCGAGGAGCCTCCTGCAACCCCTCGCATCATCCCCGGTACAGGCACGCCCTGATATCAGCCAGCCTTTTCTAACAGCCGACAACAGTGGCACAGCAGTTGGTGTGATGCTTTATCAGCAGACTATGTGCTCGAAAGAGCACCGAGTAATCGCCTGTTACTCACAGTGCTCCATGGAAAGGGAGAAAAAGTATCCATTACGTGATAATGAACTCTATGCGGTCTGGTGGGAAGTAAAAGGGTGACGGCATTACTTATATGAAGACTAGGATAATGAAAGAGTTCTTGGGTAGTTTTGAGGGCTCGCGCAGTACGATTTCACAAGCTATTACACCGAGTTTATCATCAATGTTGCTTGCTGACACACTCTCACGATGATCCACAGGCCAGGCACAGTGTTCCGCAACCGCTCTTATATGCGAAGAGTTTCGTTTTCTTTCTAAATTGCTTTATTCTTACTCACTATATTCTCATGCAGAAGCGGTTCAGACTAACCGAAACAACGGCTGACGTGTCGAGCACTACAGCACAGACGACTATATCTTGTGGTACAGGACGAAGCGTGGATTCCATCGGCTATACGTTCCAGATTCACTTCGCACAAAAGTTTTGAGGGAAATGCATTGCCATGTTTTAGCGGGCCATTATGAAGCAAATGCAACAGTAATGAGAGTAGGCAGTTCCTTTTGGCTGCCTAGGATGCGCCTTCCAGCCGAGGAAAGCGTCCTCACTTGTCAAGCATATCAGCAGTACAAGCCGCGGAGCAGCCGCAAACCCAGCCTTCTACAGGGTCTCCCGATTCCTGAATGCATCTTAAAAGATGTCACAATGGATCTCATAGTAGGTTTACCTTCAGTGAGAGGCTGCCATCTTATTTACGTGGTTGTGGACAGAGTCAGCCAATACGCCCATTTCATTCCGTGTTCGAGCTCAGTTACCGCTGAACGAGTAGCACAATCATTCATTAGTCAAGTGTGGAACCTCTACAGTTTTCCAAAATGTATCGTGGCTGACAGGATCTGAACTTCGTTGTCGCTTTCTGGCGGGCACTTATGCAGCAGCCCAACACAGATCACAACATTACCAGCACTAACCATCCGGAGGGAGATGGCGAAACAAAACGCACCAACCGCACCGTAGCCCAGTATTCACGGCAGTACACTGAGCAGAACTCAGCGAAGTGGTTTGACTCCCCCTCTGTGCAAAATGGATTCATAATACAACAGCGCACCCTTGTACCCGTTGCTCTCCGGCATCTCCCGCGTATGCCGAAACAGCGTTCTCTTACCCGGCCTTGGGCTTGGCGGCTCGAAGCCAGCCCCGTCCAACTGCGGCTACATACTTCCACAAACAGGTCGCAACAACGCTGGAATGCATGAAGAAGGCGCAGGAAAACAGGGCCAGAAACTACGACAAACGATGTTCTACCATCGCTTTCAACCCAGGCGATCTGGTTTTAGTGCACTAGCACGCTCTCCCTAGCGCACAAGCGGGAGAGCAGCCGAAAAAGTTTGCTATGTGTAGGGCCTTTCGTGGTACGCTCTCTGGTTAATGCGTTGGCCTACACGGTTGACTTACACATACAATGTTGACGCCAACTTGGAGTTGTCACACTACAATATGTGCGTTTTTTTCTAAAAATGTTACGGGCGTCACCGAAATTCCTTCGTACCCTCCACACTCAGCAGAAGTAATACTACGGGGAGAGTGCAATGCTGAGGAGACTGAGCTCTTAGATAAACGTGCCACGTGTGACAGAAGCCATGAGAAACGCGAATATTTGGTTAGATGGGCAGGCGGTAAACAACAACGGTGGGTTTCTGAGGAGCAACTCAGCAAGTCTGGACCTAACTGCAGGCCCTCCTCAACTCAACAGCAGCAACTGCAGGCATGTGCGTCTCACACCTTAGCTCCAATTTATTTTTCTCTGAATTGCCTATCATTTCCTTACTAAGAGTGATGAATTACTCGGTTCTTTTCCCTACGGGGTTCCCTGCTTTACTTTCCACTTTAAGGTGTTCCAAGTACTCCCCTCCTCCTAGAGCTGGCTTGTTGCCGCAGCCGACGGCTTTCTTCTTTTCGCCTTTTGGGAGTGGGCCCCGCATTTGGGGCTGCGGCCGACAGTCGCCCACGTGCCCCGTGGATAGGCGCGCTGGTGGCGGTTCGCCATCAAATCTCCACAGTTTGGGGATGCCCCTAACACAAACCAGTTCCTGAACTCTCCAAGTGCTCCAGGCAGCCATCTCAGACCAGTGGGCTCGCCACTGAGTTGCCAGATCCAGGAGTCGGCAGGGGCAGTTTTGGTGCATTAGAGCGCTCCTGGGCGCTCTCCTCCTTTTCCTTTTTTCCTGTTTTTCCTAATTTTTTCTGCCCCCTCCTTCTTTCGCTCCAGTGCGCACTAGGGCGTGTGCCTCCTGAAGAAGAGGGGTGGGCAGCTGTACCGTGCCTTTGATGCAGTCGAAGAGCGCCGTGAGCTGCAACAGTCAAAATACTATTCGACAAGAGCTTCGGGGGGGCATGTGGCCTCCCCTCCAACCCTGAGGCGGCGTGGGCAACGAAGCTCAATGCGTATGGCCTAGGGAATGGAGATCAGGATGTACGAACTCAATAGGCAATTGTAAAGCACTAAATGTTCCTTTAGTAGGTAGTCTGTAGCATGCCGTAGGTGCAGTGAAGACGTGTACTCCGAATAGTGTGCTACCTACTAACGGACGAACAAATGGCCTTACAATTGCCTATTGAGTTACTACATGCAGCAAAAGGGGGCTTGGGTGTGTTTACATGCGGGCCTTCCGCGCAGCACGAGTTGTGGCGATGTGCGCTATAGCACGTGCTGGGCCGCCTCCTCTCCCCGCGTGGAGGCAGAGGGGCTGCTGCACGATGGACGCCTAAGAGCTGGGGAGAGAAGCCAACTGCTTTTTCGGGCTCTCATTTTATAAATATTTGACCTTTTCGCTGCTCACGATAGTCCTCTGACAAGATCGAAGACTCTCCTTATACCTCAAGCAAGATCAGGGACTCGCGTGAAGTAGTACGCTCTACAGTACTTAGATCATAGGCCTTGAACTGTCTTGCCCACGCCGCGTCAGGGCTGGAGAGGAGGCCAAATGTTCTTGGGAAACTGTGATCACGTAGTATTTTGACCGCTGCAGCTCACGACGCTCCTCGAAGAAGATCGAAGACTCTCGTTACAGCTGCGTCGATGTGGCCCTTCTGTCTGTAGTCAAAGGCCTCCAATAACCATTTAGATTGTATATAGCAATGAGTTATATGGGTTTTCGGCGTGGAAAACAAGAGAAGGACTACTTTCTCGTTCGTACTGCTGCTTGCGACAGGTACAACAACTTTTTCGCAACGTCGAGCCAGCTCAGATATCCATATCCAGCAGTAGAACCCTATTGTTTACATTCAGTAATCCGTGACACATTTATCACTTGAACATTGTTGGCCGCATTCATAATTTGTTTGAGTTTCAGCCACTTGCTCCTACCGCTGGAGGCCTCTAGGGAACGAACCACTGAAGGGCGTGGCACTGCAATGAGGGCCGTGTTCACGGACTGCCATACATTGGCCTACCGCTAATATAAAGTTTTAATGAAAGTTAATTTGAAATTAATGGTACCTTAATACAAGATTACTGCAGACATCACTACTGGTCTTCTCCCCTCTAGAAAGATAGTAAATTATCGGAGCTGGTTAGCCCTCATAAACACTGAACGCTTGTTCAGTGCCTCCGCATGCATTGGACGGATGGAACGACACATTCCAAGAGGTTGTTAGAAAATTTTAGCCAAAACAATTCATAATATTTGTATTTGCCATCATTTTCACTGGCAAACTTACTTTGAGAAAACTTATGGCATTTTTCGAATTAATATGGAGCGCGCTTGGCGGCTTTTATTTTTTTCGTCACTCCTTCCATCAGCTGCTGTTGCATATCAGACCGCTGCGCCCGCAGATGCTAATGATTTCGACGGACAAGCAAAGCGCCCACCTGAAACTTTAGCGGCAGCTGAGATTCCCAGGCTCAGCATCCTTTCAGGCAAACAGAGATACCGGGTGTCTCCTCCCGTCAAGCGGTTCTTATTGGCGGTCACCTTTGCCGTAGTCTTCAGCATGCTTCTCTGCTTCAAACATCTTACCTCCAGAAGGAATGGCCATGTCTACAGCTTCGAAGGACGAAGACTCGCATATGGAGGCGATGATCCTTGCGGCGTAGGTCATAGTTGTTGCTGGTGCAGGGAGAACGAGCAGTTATTGCCTGTGAGCACAGCAAGCATTCTCGAGTGTAGAGCCCTTCTTGAGGTATTCATAAAAGAAGCACTTTTCCTGCATGAGCACACACAACATAGCCTTCATTTACCGGTATAAATGACCCGAAATACCACAACGGGGAGTCTGCCGCCCATCAAACAGAGGCAGCTCGTGTTGCATATATTGTTTGTTTCTTGTTGTATTAGTGCCAGTATATTCTCGAGACACAGTTAACACAATCGCGTACTGCATGCTCCCTCCATGCTGTACGGTAGGATGAGTTGGCAGGTCAAGGACACGGATTGAATTGACTGGCTAAAGCGCCAGTGGATCCAGGTCCCTTTGTTCTTCACTTTATGCTGAAAAAAGAAATTATTGCCGTTGCTGCGATGGAATGGAGGCGGTCGGAGTAGAGGAGTCAGCGTAGGCAACAAACTACATGGGTACCTGCGATGAACTCCCTAAATCTTGTTAAAATGCTTTGGGGGAATGCAACGGCAAACCCTAACATACGGAGCCTCTGTGAATAGCTGCGTTGGGCATCAAGAAAAGCTGTACTTTCACATGCTCCCACGCATTGTGAGCCTGAGAGGCTCTGAACCTGTGAGTGAGGACAGCAGATGCACTCCACTGTGATGCGTTACGTATATATGTATATACATATATATATATATATATATATATATATATATATATATATATATATAGTCAATGGAGTAAA
>CAJFCY010000743.1:0-10586 GCA_904066265.1 Eimeria zaria
GGAATTTGATCCAACGTGTTGCTTTCCACCAAACCAGATCGTAGGTGGCGAATTACATGACCACGGAGGTTCTTGATGTTTGAGTGCAGTTCGTAAGCAACGTGGTGAATCGGCTGTTTAGTTAAATCTCCAATTCGACAATGATTCTGTTATCCAGGGAGTAGGTAACTTGGTTGTATAGAACTGTTAGTTGATGCTACTTGTTCGATTGCGGTTCGCATCATATACTTAATCTTGTATAGCAGAGCATAGCTTGCGATAGGCACTTTCCTTTTTTTCAGGGAGTCAGTCCCGCAGGAGAACTTGATATATGGTCCTCTGCTGTCTGCTCTGATAGATCCGCATTTTGATGCTTGGTGGTTTGTCTTTGAGAGTGGCAGAAGTTGTTGAACACAGCAGCAAAAGCTGGTTGGCGTGGAGTACCGTTCGAGAGCAGACAGTACGTTTTCCGTCTCGGAACATAATGAACTTTTAAAATGAGCCACCATACGCCATTTGGAAAAGCCTTGAAAATCCACAAAGTGGTAAACGCGATGATCATAATGCCAGCCAGTGAGTATCATCCTGATGACATGCGTATCCTTACAGTGGATGTCTGAGAGCACTCTTAAACGTAAGCAAAATAAATTATCAGCCAGAAGGCAGCGTTGCTGATTTTGCGCTCAGTGGGTGAGTTCCTTGCTTCACCACAATTGCGGTAATGGGGAATAAAAGACAAATGCGTTTTGTCTTATGTTGACCTGCAAGCCGAACGGTGAGAGCCATCTTTTTTGACTATCAGAGAGTGCGTTTTATGCGAGATTTTGCGAGCCTGTAGTTTTCTAGGCGTGTAAACACATGCGTGTCCAAAGAATGCCTTCCGTTTTCAAGGCACATTCTCGCTGTTGGAGTTGGCTGTATAGTTCGTACGCCAAAAGCAAGCATTGCTAGATGTCTTTGAGCTGCGCAGACTCTTCTACCCTGGAAGGGCCAAGACCGTTTCAACCTGTCGTGAGTTTGAAAGGGGGCATGCTACTAGGATGTACGTTTCTGAACTGACTTGGCAGCGAGAAGTCTCCGAATGCTTGGGTTCTGGTCTGTCTAGTAGTTGGGCAGATTTGAGTTATACCGGAGTTCAGCGCCTAACGTACTGTACGGGAAAAGCACGTATCAAAATAATCCCAGAGCGTGAGTAGATCAACAGGAGTTCAACTAAAGCGATAAACTCGAGCAATGTTTCTTCTCCTGCCTCCTGATGCCGGTCCGAGTTTTTCTCGTGTTGAAGGAATTCGATGGACGAAAGGGAGTACGTGGAAAACAATGGTATTTGAGCAGACGCACTACTTAGCAAAGCCTTTTTCGTGCTATAATTACCTGGTAGTATTTTTTGTGGAAGCTTATGAGTACTAATACCCGGTTGCAGAGGGTGAGCATCAGGGGAGGACATTAGAGCATGGCGTTTAGTAGAGCATAACCCGGGTTGCTCACGTCCACGAGAAGGCACGTTGTTTATGGGATTCACAGGTGTTTAGTGGATTCAAGGTTCGTCAAGACTCACAAATGGCAGTATGCTAGGTGCGCAGCCAGATGGAACAAACATGTAACACATTAGCTTGTGCGTGTCCTGCCCACACATTCTTTACTCGTTGCAAATCACCAGTTACCAGCTTTTGGATGGTTTATCCTGCAATAACCCTTACTCGCAGTATCTTCAATGCTCCAGGTAGTGCGCACTGACTGCCACGACAAATAGCCGATTCTGAAGATGTCTTTTGAGTTGCTGTTGCTTTAACCGAGTGCTCAGTTCGGCAGGATCAATTTATCGGGTGTACAAGGGTGTTCGTGTTCACTGTGGATGGCCCCAGGATGTATGTGAAACATCCTGGATACATAGCAATGCAGAATGTAGCATATTTGAAGTTGAGCATGCTCCTCAGATACAGAGTTGGCCGCCTTGTCTTTGCTGCTGGCTATTACTCAAGCTTGTAAGTTGCGAGCGCGAATGAGTCGTGCCGCCATGTAGCTTGCTGAAACGCGAGCGGCCACTATATTTCGCTGAAGGTAGAAGAAGATGCATATATATACATCTGGAGATAGGTGGCTTCCCGTAATGGGTTCAATTGGAGTGTTTCATTCAGGCTGTAAGCTCTAGTATATCTTCGTAGCTATAACTGCGAATCATCCGGCTGAGCACGGAGTATTTTCCGTCTGTGAAGACACTACTTTGGATACACGACATTTTGAACAGCTGGTAAGCATGGGTTGCAAATTTCGGACAAGAAATGTGGCTAGCTTGCAGTTTGGTTTGTTCAGCAAAGGGCAGTTTTATGATGAGTGTTGTTCTTCCTATGTGGATTTTGTTCCTTCTTAGACCGTATGCCCTAGTAACCGAATTCACCAAGATGGTAGAGGTGTGTGGAGATGCCCGCGCGAGCGTAGAAAAGAATAGTGACGTCAACGAAACGCTGTAGCAATCAAAAGAAGCACCGGGTTTGTACTGGTTTTGCTGCAGGTCGTGCGTGCAAACAGCAGTCGTGAACAGTCTCGTTCGCGCAACTGAGATTCAGCTACCAGCGGTTAGAACGCAAAAGCATTGCTATTGCCATTAATTGGAAAGGTCTTGACAGGATGATTTTCTCCAGCAAGTGCGCTTGTTGAGAATTGACGAGGACCGAGGTAATGCAGGAGATTGTTTCTGCGGAGCATAGGCCGGTAGCGGGTGGACTTCCATGTCTGCAAACACTGCATGATGGTTTCTGTATGCTGTTTAAGGCTACCGCGTAATTTTTACGTGTTGCGCATGTTGAAAAAAAATGTACATCACACGAAGCACGATCCGCAGGGAGTATGTGGTATAATGCTCTAGCTGTGTTGTTCACGATACTTGGGGTATGCTACACGCCAACGGGACAACGGCTACCCAAGTGTGCATTCAGTTATACACAGGCGTAACACGTAGAGCCAAATCAACATAACACCTAGGGAGTGCGCTGCACCAGACTGTAGAGGTTGCAGGCTTGTTACGATGGCAGTGTAGTAAGACAAAGTTAGTCTGCGGCATACCATTGAGGACGGCGGAGGGGCACGCTTTCGCCAGAGTGTGCGTTGTTGTTGTCCAACACAAAGGTTCATTGCTCATTTTGTGCTATTATATGGTGAGTGCGATGTTGACGGCATTTGCCTGATTCGCTAGGCTTCAACATGAAGAATTTGCTGATATGCAGCTAGTATGTCCGCTTGGCAGCAAATGTACTCTGTCGATATCCAATGACGGGAGATGCAAGAAATTCTCAAACAAAGCCGCATAACCGTTCGATTGAACTTCAGGTTGTGAGTGTTTGCTTTGGGCATATATGATTGCTTCACTGCAAATGAGGAGCCACTTATATAGCTCATTCTGCCGTTGTTCTGGGCTGCAACCTCTATGGATGTGTAGCTCGTACGTTCCTCTAGCCGACCGCTAATTTTAACTTTTAGGCTCAGCCGATGTCTCACGATCATCAGTTGTATCTGCGCTCTTTTGCATTCAAGCATGTCGTTGGATATAGCTCGTACGTTAGAGAGCACGCGTATGCCGAGTTTATGAATCATCATTGTGTGGCTGAAGCATTCGAAGCAGAATACAGAATTTTGCCGCAAGGATGGGAGGAGATTGGGTTGTTTTACTCGAATTTACGGTTGTTGCCGCACAGGACGTAAGCGGAAAGACAGGCAAATTCAATTTACAGTATTTGTGACGATTTAGAAGTTCTGAAGCAATAAACACTTTGTGCTGTTGGTATCCGTGGCACTCTCAGGCGGTACGTTGCGCGTACTTACGACATTCAGTCTTACCAGAAAGATCCTTTCAAATTCTGAGGCAAGTAATGAGAATAAAGAGCAAGGCCACTGGTGCTCCAGGAGGTGAGCCACACGCAAAATCTCCTCTCTTATGGCATGGTGTATTGACTGAGGCTAAAAGCACCCCATGTTGGACGTTTTCGAAACGATGGTTAGGGAGTACGCATATTAGCTGTAATAGGTTCAGGAAATATAGCACTTTTGACTCGACCGAAAGAGGTAGCTGCGACCTCGGTAGCGCTTCCCGTAAATTTGGGAGCAAAATCCTCCGAAAGATATGCAAACAGTTTATAGTTTGTATATGCGCGCATATATTGCAGAGGGTGCGTCTAATGGGTAGTGCCATCTGCGCAATTTAGCGAGGCATACAATTGTTGACTACATAGGGGTGGATAGTGCGGAGATTCAAGTGGCAGTAACGTTTGGTACAGAACTGTCCGTTGCTCCTTGTTAGCCGGTAAGTTGTTTCTTTCCTATTTTCGTCATTGGATCCGAGAAACACACCGATGGCGTACAAATATTCACCAAAGTTTTGTCCCGCTAGTGCTTGCCCTGTTCCATTCATTGGATCAGCAGGCAGTGCGTTTCATCGAACAAGACCCTGATGCCCTAACGTTTGATGGGTTACTGCAGTAAAGTATATCGAGTGGTTTCTCCTGTAGAGTTTGTTGTATTGAAAAGGAGACTTGCTATCTTTAGGTTGTACGTGTCACAGAAAATGAAAGAGAGCGTATAGATAAACCACTTTAAACGACGAGGCGGTAGAGCTGCGCCACTGAATTTTTACGCAGCACTGGGTAGAACGTTTGTTGCATCGGCGGTTCCCTCTGCTCAAAGGCCGTGCATTCTTCGTGCGAGAAGTATACAGCCTGTGCGTGCCACTATGCGTTCAGCCTTTTTTCACTTTGAGTAGAGCGTGACGGGAAGGCGTGTAAAAATAGGTTCGTTCTACATACAGGTTTTCGAATCTGATGTATCTGCAATTTGCAGTTGGTGCGTTCAGGGCTTTTATACTGAAGTTCTGGCATTGCTTTGGCTGCGAAGTGCGACAAGTCGGTAGACCTTGGACTACAACCTAGAGCATACGATTGGCTTCCGCGCAGCACGTGAGTCTTTATTCCAACAACAAAGCATAGTATTGCTCAGCCCTTCTTGGATTCTACGATGCCGGTGTGCGCTTCGTCGTTCCAGGTCAGAACCATGCATGCCGGCCAAATAATGGGCACTGAACTGGACAGGAAGTGCGTTAGTGCGGTAGTTAAACGCTGACAATGTCACAAAACGAGCCTTGCTCCCAGGATTGGTGGCGATCGGCGTGTGTAGGTATAAGATCAGGCACCGGTTGAATCACAATGCCCTGCTTTGATATTTTGCTTCTCCATATGACGGGGAGTAGGTGGCGAGAAATATCGCACTTTGGGTTAAAGAAATCAATTGAAAGTCCAGAGATACAAACTCGACAGAAACACGTCCGAAAGCTTCTCACTTTTCACAGCATGAATCTAGCCACCCGTTCGAATAGTTCTTGATAAATATTGAGAGGCCATCTGATCATTTGTTAGTCCGTATTTTCCAGGTGATGGTATACTGTGCCAATAACTTGGGCTGCCTTCAGTCATGGCCATCTGTTTCAGGAAGTGGGTGATCCGGTAATTACGATTCCATTTAGGCTACCGAAAATAGCAGGTGCTACATTTAAGCATTGGAATAAACACTTGTTGCCTTCTTTGCCTTTTGTTGGCCTAGTATGTAAGTCAGCTTGATCTGGTTAGTCTAGTCAATAACATACGGGTTTAAAGAAAGCACGACAGTTAGTTAATTCCCTATTTCCTGCAATGAAGCGACGTTCAGGGAGTGAGTTTCCTAGTTGATGACTAAATGTATATACATATAAATATGGAAACAATACTGGACGCTGCGTCCGCTTCCAGGCTAATGGATCACGTGGGGACACAAAAGAGGTATTATTTGCTCTTTACCCCACTGGGTATCAGCAGTCAACACATGCGTGCGCACGTCCCCTTGCGGAATCTTCCTCTCGGTTGCTATAGATGACTCACCTTTGTGGGCGTATGGTTTTATAGATGTTCGCTGGAGCCAAAGCACGTGAAGCATGAAGTTGCCCGTTCATAGGCAGCCAGCTGGTGCGCAAAGTTTCCACTGGAGCCCGGAGGGTATGCCCCTCTTCGTGCATAACCAGAGAGTAAGCTGGACGTGCAGGAAGTTTCGTGATTCCGTCGAAAACTGACTGACTCCTGACGGACTTGAGTAAGAGAACGCATGTAGCATGCATGACTTCCGCTGTTGCGTTGCCAGCTCGTACGCTTTTTTTCAGCAGAGTGCCCTCGTACCCTTGATCCTTTTGCGTGCACTTGTAATCCATAATCTGCAGTTTGGTCGACTGGTCTTTTCTCAGGTTGTATGTGTCACATTCCATGAATGCAGACGGATGGTAACGCCGGATTTGAGGCAGGTACGAGAGTCGAGCCCTATCAGACATCCAGCTTTCGTTGTTGCTGCGTATACAGGGAGTACGATGGCTAGCTAAATACACGCTAAATGCGCCTTGTTCGCTTGGGCTCTATTTAGCGGCACTGTTATTCCTCTGCGTACGATACCGGATTGCTGGGCAGCATAAGGGTGGCGGAATGTAACGTACTATCGTTGGCGTTAGACGAAGTGTCATGCATCAACCACCTCATGAGTGTCGAACCGGCAGCCGGTGGGTTGTGAACTACAGTTCGTCCATAGTATTTGCCGCACCACAAAGGTTTCTGGATCGGACAATTTTGCATACAGACTATTCTATAGGAAGATGATCAGTATGGCATGCACTTCTACATAGAACGTACGTTGGATGCGGCAAAGTGCGTTTTGTCCCCCACCATTTTTCCTCCGTTCCAGTGGTAACGTTATCTGTTGAAGGGGTTCCATCAGCCAATGAACCGCCGTAGGTGCTATGGCCCATATAAAAAAGTTTAGAGAGACTGATTCTTGTCTTCTTGAGAAGCAAATACACCTGGGCGTCTGAGTCGATGTCCTTGTTCTGTCACACACAGGGTCGGCGTGGTAGTCCCTGATGATATGGATGCAGTTATCGCCTGCACCTGCTTGAGTGGAGCCGCTAATGCGCTGAATCGGGTAGTGTATGAAGGCAACATCGCTATATAGTAGGACGCAGGCGCATGATACCTGGAAGTGCTATATCTATAAAGCGGCCTGCTTTCTTAATGCAGGGAGTAGGTTAGGTGGACGACTACCAAGTATTTTTTAGCTCACTTTCACTTTTCTAAAGAGCGCTATTTTATTTTTGTTGATCTTTTTACAAGACTCCGGTGAGAGTAGCTTTATACTGGGAATTGTCAGGAACTAGGTTGGAGTGTAGCCGCATCCTATCACGGTACAAGCGACGCTACTCCAATCGTCTCCAAGGAAGTATGTCTCTGTTTCAAAAAAAGGGCCATTGCAGAGGGAAATGAACATGCTGGTGCAACTGTGTTTTCTTTTATGTGGCGATAGATGTTGGAGTATAGGGCAGGGTTATTTATTGCAAGTGTATACGGCTTCGTGCACGCGCTGGCTTTGCCGTACTCTATCTGCTATGGCATTCGCTGTTTGACCGCTGCGTTTAAAGTTTACTCCGTCCTGTCAGGTTCTTCCTGGCGTGCCCGCTGTCATTTCCTGAATTGGAACGTGGGTCTGCTGCTCCGTGTTTGAAAGTACAGTTCCGGTATCTCTAGTGTTTGGTTTCGGCCAATATTGTGTACGCCATGTGACTGTTGTGTGACTTTGGACATATGGCACACTAACAGTCTGTAAGTGTCCAGCAGCCTCTGAGACTTTTTTGGATGGACCAAATGACAGTGATTGCAACATGCCTCCTGTTGTTCCGTTTTACACTTCATATGCCGGGTTGTTTTGCAGTTACTTGCGTGCATCACAGATTGTAAGTATTGTTTCAACTGTTGTTGTTACCCTGATTCAAGTGGATGAGCCCTGTATCCATCTTTCCTCATGGCCGTCGTTCAATCCTCGAGTTTGCAAGCGATTGCATTGCAGTTTACATTGGCGATTGCGGTTTCCAGGTTGTCAGTCTTTTTTACACTGTATGCACCAGTTGCAAAAATGTCTTTGGAGAGCCGTATGGTGCATTAATTTCAATTAGCAAAATATTGCATGCCGCTTCAGTCCAGATATCTGTTGTAGACTGTGAGTCGTTCTTGTTTCACTCGCCAGCAGATGCAATAGAACTACAGGGTGATCTGGTTGGGGGTCAACGAACAAGGTAATTCGCAGATGGTGTTTGGGGTTCGGATAGCCCAAT
Source organism: Eimeria zaria (assembly GCA_904066265.1). NCBI lineage: Eukaryota > Apicomplexa > Conoidasida > Eucoccidiorida > Eimeriidae > Eimeria > Eimeria zaria. Next base: position 8,144 of record CAJFCY010000743.1, read on the forward strand.
GACTTGCTTGCAGTTTGTCACATCGACGTATACGCACTTTAGGGCATCGGAGGTGGCTCGCAGCCGGAAACGTGTTCGCACCACCAGCTTGTACGTTAGGCGCCTAGATCGACAATGTAGTTCAGGGAGCCTCTGTAACCGTTCGCTGGCCTGTTTTCATTACTTCAGGACCGTTTCTTTTGGTTGTTGCCTGTTGACACTTCCAGCTAGTGCGTCTGAATGCTTACTTGGGCGCAAGCTGAAAAGCCAATTCTGGGATGTCTGATGCATCGTAAAGAACTGCGATGGTCTGTACAGGCACGTCTGCTGGTTGGCCAAATATGCAAGAGCAGACTAGCCTGCGTTATCTGGGATGCTAGCGTCTGTATTTTCTTGTACGGGTGCTCTCACCAGGGAGTATGTTGTTTCGGATTCCGTAAATTGCTATTGCTGTTCAAATTTATATTTCAGTATGTTCATAGCTAGTTGAGCGTGGCCGGTTTATTGTTGGCAATGTTGGTTTTTGTAGGCTCATTCCTTTCGCAGGATGGGCGCCATCAATACTCTAATGGATCAATCGCCGCTGAACGAGTTTGCTCGCAGATGGGTGCATTCAGTTTGGGATAGCCGTTGGCTCACAGTCTGTACGCTTCAGGGTTCAAGGACGTATTAGATTTCGACATCCGGCGATAATGCCTTTTGCCCTTTGTTCTGCAACAACTGCGCTGCCAATATAAATCTTCTGGCACGGTTCAAGCGGTGTGGTCTGCGAGAATTTTTCTTAGCTGTGTAGCTGTCACAAAGCGGTTCCTATGCGCACTGTGTGCGGCACGTTCAAACTCGAGTCAACAGGCGCAAAAAGTCTTTCTGTAATTGCGTGTGTGGACAATTTGAGTTTTTCCATGATTGGCAGACGGATTGCAAGCATGCAACCCATACGTTGTTCGAGCCAGTCTATGGTGACGAATAATTTACTGGTTCGGTGCGCCATTGCTCCTGAGCATAGTGCATTTTCGATCGGGGAGTTGAGAACTTGTGTTGATTGTTGGCCTCTCAGCAAGTAGGTTGTATGACGAAAACCTTGTAGCGCATGTGAAGGCAAAGGGGGATCGCATGTACGATTGGGCATAGTTTGTTGTTTCATCTGCCGTTTCGAGTGGTTGTTAGAAGGTTGCTTCTCTACGCAAGGATTGCAAGCGATCGAACGTTGTTCAAGTGACTGTTCAAGAGTTTTGCGTGGGGCCGTGTTTGGTACATTTTTACTTGTGTAGAAATTATGTTCATGTTGATGTATTTTGGTCTTGCCGTCACAGGCAGTAGGCTAAACAGTGTACATTTAGTGGATGGATCCTGGATTGTGGCGATATGTGTGTGGCTACTTGGCATTACGTTTCTTTCCCTAGCCGGTCTCGTCACTCGTTAAAAGGGCATTTATCGGAAGTGGAAGATAATAAGTTGATGGGCGCTCGTAGGACGCCTCCAAAATTTGGGTATCCCGTCTCTTGTGTTCTCTTGATGATGGTGCATCGCATGGTAGAACGTTCGTTTGGCTTCTCGCGACAACAGGAAGTGGGTTGTGGAAAATAGGAGTCATGTTGCGATCGCTTCATTTTGTACGGAGACGCTGACTGCGCTGCCGCTTAGTGTTGCATTCCCTTGATACAGACTATTTATGAGTTGTAGGCTTTTCTGTGCTTCGGTGAAACGGCGATGTTTTACTATTGATGTCGCTGCATTGCATGGGTGAGTATATATGTGCTCGCTGCTGTCGCAGGAGGTAGGTTTGCTGAAAGGTGCCGAGTAAAATGTAGTTTGTGTTCAATGGGGTCAATGCGCACGTCTATTTTGTATGATGTTCACGTCTCAGCGATCGTAACAGGGTGTTTGTGGGGATCGGTTTCACTGCAAAGTCAATCGAGGCCATTGTGTTAAAGGACCTCATATAGGGGGTTGCCGGAAGTCCATAGTTGGAGTACTTTTGCTTATGCGCCGATGAGTAGAAAGTTGATTCTGCGCGAATGTTCTGCTGTTACTGTCCTATTTTAATTCTTGTATCTCTGGAGTGGGTGTACCTGCTGGTTATCGAGTCGCAGGTTGTACGTCGAGAAGAGCAAATTCAGTGCATCACCTTTCTTTATGAACAAGGGAGCTGCGTTTGGCGCCTTGTCGTATCATCTGTCCATGTAAGCGACTGCTTTAGCATGTTTTCCATAAACAAGGTTTAGTATGATAGGAAGGCGGTTTACGTGGTTTTGTTGCAGGAACACGCAAAGTGTAGAGATGGCAGATGTTTGTGGTATCCATGGATTGTTACGATAGGTTTTATTCGTTGCTTCTGTGTTTTAGTGCTGTTTTCGTAATGCTTTGGTTGCATTGCGTGGGTGAGTGTATATGTGGATGTTTGTATTCACAGGAAGTAGGTTGGGTTGGAGGAGCCGATTAGCATGTTGATAGTTGAAGTTTT
>CAJFCY010000745.1:0-10559 GCA_904066265.1 Eimeria zaria
TATATATATATATATCTAGCTGTGAGGTTGGGTGATGAAGATAAGCATTTGGGGTGGCTCTGCACTACGCCCGAGGCTTTTGAAATTTAGAGGGAATTTCATTTGCTTTGTTGGGTCAAACTTTGATAAAAGTTGTACCAGTTGTTTCCTCCTTTTCACGGCTGTTTAATCCTCATTGTGAAGCCCTACAGCACTCTTCGTGCAGTATTGCAATGCAAAAGTCAGAAAAGCGGTTATTGGGCTGAAGTGTTGGCTGAGGTGAAGGCGGACTGCGGAACAGCGCCGGTAGCCCCGCCAACCAGCACATAAGAACTGTGCGGCGCTTGAAATACAGTTTCCAAAATCTGAGAAACTGTTATTGTGCTGGGGTGTATGCCGAGGTGAAGTCGGACTGTAGAACAACGCCGATCACTCCTCGATTCAGAAGGCCTCTTCCACGAGAATAAATTCTCTAGGGAGAGGCACAATCTGCAAAAAGTGTAAGACAGACAATACAAAGGATGATATGTGCTTAGTACGGGAGTACTACTCGAAGGCTTGCTTGCTGCTGTCATATTCGCTTTAATCCCCTACTGATAAGCACTTGCTCACTGTCAGATGAACCCCTCCACAACTTTGCTGAAGCCTCTGTCGACAAGCGCCACATGAAGTGCCACCAAGAAGCCTGTAACAAGAAAACCCAGGAAATAATATAGCAGACGCCGCCCCCTGTCTTCCCCGGCAGCTGCCTCAATCGCCACGTCCTGCTCACACCGGCACAAACATCTACGTGCACCTCAGCGGCATGCCGCGATTCAACTCTAGTGTGCGCACTTGACCCGCACGAGGCCAGTTTGCCATACAACCGCGAAGCCAACTGATGCTGATAGGCAGCAGCGGCCATGAAGCAAACACCAGGGAATGAGAAACAGGAAATTAAGGAAGAGAAATCAGCCGAAGACTGTTGCTTGTACACGACTTCTGCATAGGTGTTAGTGCAATGCAGTGTACGGAGACAGAAACGACCTAGAGGAAGGAACCTCTAAGCAAGAACACTATCGCGTGTTCTCTTACCACCAGGCCCCAAGCAGCAGCAGCTGTCAACAACGATGCCAGTAATGCTAAGAAACATAAAAACAAAAGCGTACAAACGAGAGAAGGAAATGAGAGAAAGCCTCGTGTATTTCCCTCGTTTGTGGCATGCTTCGCCACCCAGTGTAGCACGTGCCCACTTCCCTCAAGCTAAACAACTGTTGTGAGCGAACAAGCATGAAAGAAAAACAGGCAAGCATATAGAGGCGAAGACAACAACAAAGCCAAAGACACTCTTAGCAGAGCACGGTAATAGACTCGGATGAGCTCAGGGCAGCGGTAGCGTTTGCAATAAAGAATGAATAGCAACGAATATAATGCTTGTACTTGGGTAAGAAGTCCATCTGTAAGACAAAGCCTTCAGCCTTCTTAGAGCCAACGCCGCCAACACTCCAATGAGAAGCAGCATCGCGTACAGCTGAAACTGATGGCCGCTGTTTACTCCAGAGGCCACCTCAACCCCCACATCCTGGGAGAGCCACAAACCCACACTCCGCAGCAAATAATGCATGCAACATGCTGGCCTTATCCTTTCTAAGAAGCTTCCGCCCTATGCCTGTTCACAGGAATTGCAGGCATGAATCAGGTGTATAGCGGTCTCCAGTGTATATGATGGAAATAGGATTGGAACGAGGAAGCTGCTGCAGCTGCTGTGAGATGTACCACGATACCCCAGAGCGATACGACCGCCACAAACGTCAACATCATCGCTGCAGCAAAACACAAGCAACAGCAGCTCAATGCATGCGAAAACAAATTCGAATTCACTTGCTATCAAGCATTTCGACACACAAGAAGAAAATAAACGGCTCGAGTGCTGAACTGCATGGAGGTACCCACTTAAACCATCGTGTTGGCAGCAATCGTTGCTATTGCTTTCTTAGCAGCAGCGGCAACAGCAACAGCAGGAGTTAACGTGTGTGAATCCCCTGAAATATATGCCTATCTGACAGCAACAACATGCTTCAAGGCAGCTGTAGCGTGCATGATACCTTGCATCTGTGTTTCTGCTTACCAACATTGTGCAGCACTTTGTTTTTGCGCTGCGGTCTGCTGGGTAACGGCACTGGCAGCGGTTCCGATAGTTCCCTTGCCAGGGGCGCCTCGCTGGCAAATTCCTGTTTTTCACAGCAGCAGCAGCAGCAGCAGCAATAGTGAACACAAGCATTAACACAGCCTCTTCGTCCTTGGGGATGTGGATTTCCCCACTAGGTTCGGATTGCCCACTGAGGCAGGGATCGCTTCTTCAACTCAGGGTTCACTTGCAATGGGTTTGCCAATGGACCCCGAGACTAGTGGTGAGGGTCATGGTATTATGCTTATTTTGTTTTATATATTTTGGGGGATTTAAGGGTGCACAGTTGTGCAGAGGAGAGCCACACCTCAGCGTGTTTCACGGTTTGCTGGCCAGAAATGTCTAAGTCTGAATACGTCCTGCTGATGCCAACTTTAGAATACTCCATAGGTCCAGGACCCCTACAGGCTTGCAGGATGACCGCATGAGAAAGGCGTTTCCGTTTGGGGGGAGGAGAAGGTGTGCGCAAAAGACCGCCAGGGACTCCTGACTCCTCCCCGCCCCATTCCGAATCCACGCTATCCTCAGGACGGCGTAACGATGCTGCCTGCCCGGGTTGGCGTTGTTGTTTGAAACGCTGCAAGCAATCGGAAGGGCTCGGCTGGCTGCAGCTGCTTTCTGTCTCGCTGCCGCGAGATGCCTCACTTTCAGGGCCCTCTGCTGCTGTGCTGGTACTCGGATCTGTCTGTGCAGAGCAGTTGTAGTTCTGCTGCACAGGGTCCGCTGAGAGGGAGTCCCGTTGCTCCCCGCATTCCATCTCAGAAACAGCAGTGCTTGGCTGTAGCATCGGCCCAGAGCACCGGGGGACCGGCCTCCCACGCAGGCCCGGTGGTAGCAGAGAAGCTCAAATGAATTGGTTCCCCAGTGTTAACTAGCTCACTGCTTCCAGTTTTCGCGGTGTTGTGCTTATGAAACAGAGAAGCTCAGTAAGGGGATGCAAGGTGACCCCAGACACGTGGAGAGGGTACGTTGAAACCACGGAAAGCATGCAGGTCGAAACAATGAAAACCCTTATGGAGAGAGAGTATGGTGGTGCCTTGGTGAGAAAACTTTTCTTATTTGCTCTTCCTGTAGCTGTTACCGCCACGATTCGACGGCACGGAGGGTTGTTCCGCAAAAACGGACGGGCAGGAAAATTGATGCAGCACCCGAGGCAACTGGAACATCTCTCCGATAACGATATTTACTGGTGTTAAGTTCTGCAGGTTAGTTGAGAGCTGATCTTCGCGTTTCCCCTCATTTTGAGCTACGGTCGGACGACTGGCGCGGGAATACAACATTCAAGATGATCGTGGGCAGTTGGTTGGTCCCAAGCACGGCCGTCGTGTCAGACTGCTTTGCAGGCAAGAAAAAAGTATAAAACAAAGATAATGGGCGTTTTTTGGGGTGTACAAGAGTAACTGGAGGGCTGAGTTCAGCAGGTCATCAACAGAAGCTGCCTCGGCGGCTCAGCGGCGGCGGCAGTGCTTCAGGTGTCTAATCCACACAGTGCTCCACAGGTTCACCAAAATCGGTCAAATTTAATGTATTTAACGATATATATTCATATATAGGCTAAAATACGCAAATAGTTTAGTGTGTATGCATAGTGATTCCCTTCTGGTGCCTGTGGGTCTCGCGCCCGGCGGTCCGACCACTGGTGCGTTTCGCTACTTTGTTGCTCGCTACAGAAGCCCTACAAACTGAGGCAATGCCGAAACTATCGGCATGGCATGCTTAACCCCGATTTCGCAGCAAATAGACGCTGGATACCTTAACAGCTCTCATGCGAACAAAGTCACCTTAGTTGCAGCAGTTCTGTAGTGCGTAGGACTCTGGTGCAGCCAGATGCTCTGGACCAGACTAAACACTTTTCTAGTAGACTCAATATCCTCCCCGCTACTTTAGACTATCTTTTAGTTGGCTGGCGCGAGACTTCTCCTGGAGCCCTGCGAGTAGCAGGCGTGCACATGAGACGCGGATGGCACACGGTTGAACCGTCTAGTGCAGAGAGCTGAGAAGATAGGAAAGAAACTCACTTGGACGGCTACTATTTGCAGTACTGCCATCGTGTGCATCAGGAAATATGCATTTTAAAATGGGCGTAAGCACAACGCAGGTTCTAATGACCCGCCCGTGTTCATGCGTCAGACTGCTAATAATACGACGTGTAAGAGTAGAAGAATGAACATTTCCAACTCTTGAATCTGCCATGCAGCTGCAAGCTCTGGAATCCGCTGCCCTTGAGACGACGTATTACTAAAGGCGCTGGCCTGACTCGCAGCCGCCCTACAAATTGGTTATGGTTCGGCAAGAGGTAGTGGCCTGCCTCAAAAGCATCACTCCACACCTGGCGATTGCTGCAGCACATCTCAGCTCGCTGTCACTGCTGAGAGAGGAGGCACAACTCCAGCAGCTGCAGCCCACCAGAGAAAGGGTGCATAGATCGAGCGAATACACGTATATTTGAGTCTACGCCTCTGGTGAGGTCTCGCAGACAGCTTCTTCAAACAATAAATTGAGGGCATCACTTTCTGAACTCTCACAACCCTAAAACCTACAGTTCTAACACTTCAACTGAAGATGCTAGCTCTGGATGCCCACATTGTTCCAACGCGTTGTCTCTCGCTAGCAGCCATCTGTTCCTGGAAAGCAGAACTCTTTCCAGGAATGATAGCTGTCGCGGAATGCGGCAGCAAAGGCTTGTGGAGATGTGCACTGGCGAATGCCAAGCCGGATCCCGCCGCGGCGCAGCACTGCTGCTTTATTGTTTTCCCTCCCACTTCTTGAGATTAGCTACACACACGGACCAGGCAGACACACGAAAGGACACGATTTAGAAGGCGCCAAAGCACACAAATCATGTTTCAGCCAGGTATCATGCAGCCTATTATCTTCTTTCAATTCGTATGTGACAGTATGCCAGTTATCTGCGGTCTGCTGTCAGCATCCTGGGAAGGGAAGGCAACGAGACAGTCCCGTAGTATCTAGGCATATCTGCAGTGTCTAGCCAACTGTGCGTACGCAGTTTGTCTTTGAACTGCATTATGTCCACTACAGGAGGAGTGATGGTTCGGGGGTCTGGCGTGGGCTCGTAGGGGAGAGTTGCGAACGGCACCTTCTCTGCGGGCTTTACCAGCTGCAAAAGCAAGCAGGCACCATGCAAACACAAAGGCGGCATAACATAACAAAACAAAATAAAAAACATGAAGCACAATGCATCACAACTAAATAAAGCAAGGTGAATGACAAAGACGCTTCTAGGTGTGGACTATACGCTTCTATATTGTAAACCGCCACCAAAGACTACACCAATGGCGATGCTTTCCCTCCCCTGTCAGTTAATAGATTCTTAGCCGCAATCTATCTTTAATACCCATCCAATTTTGTTTTGCTTCTAGTCTTGAAGAAGTGTAACGATGATTAATTGTGAAATATATGCCGCTGTTGCTGCTGTTGCTGCTGCTGCTGGTAGATGGCGCAGTGTCTGTGCTGATGCGGGTATATAGTGAAATAGGTTTTCAACCCTCTCGATAATCAATAAATAGAAGTTTTACCTTTTTTGTTTCGCTGAACTTTGCCAGAACTTCGTCGTAGGCCGGTAGGAAGAATGTTTTGAAGCTATTCTCGTCCATTTCCTTCTGAGCCAACAACACGAGAAAACAGACAGCGCATGCATCCTCATAACACCAATTCACAATCGAGCACCATGAGCAGCACCACAAGTAAGAACAGAAGCTGCTCGTCCATCAGCTGCAGTTTTTGCAGCAGCGACAGTAGCCTTGCCTGGTAAAAATCTCTGAGGCCCTTCACGACGTGCACGATGTGATCGCTGTTAATACCAACTTCCTGAACAAAACCAGAAAAGAGACTGCCATGCCCGAAGTGCCTGTATCCATGAAGCAACGGAGTGTACATACAGCTGCTAATCTCGCTGTTCTTGTGAATCCGCCCTGTACTGTCGTTTGGATATACCTCGTAGAGTTCAAGCATAACGAGAAGAGCATCAGGATTCAAGAAATTCTGCTTAAGACCCGCAGCCGTGGCGAACTGCATCAAACGATGCACTTTGCCGACCTCCAGCTTCAGTAGCTCCACGGGGCAGATCCCATAAGGCCCCTTGCTGAGTTTGAGGGACTCGCCGAGCTGTTCGCACAGGGCCTCTGCCGCAGCTGTGCCCTTTTCTACCATGATGCCTGCTGCTGCTGCCCCAGGCAACGAATGCCCATTTGTCTTCAGTTCCAGAGGAGATATCATCCGCTGATGGGCGTCGCAGCCCCTCAGCAGCAAGCACAGGTTCCCGTCCGGAAGCTCGGGCCCCCGGTCATTCAGCAATGGCTTGTGACAGCGTAAGAAGGCAGCCATTGCTAGCACGCTGCCATCGGGTCCAGAGGAAGTGGCCCCTTCTTCGGCAGGGCTGGCTGCTGCATGTAGACGAATCTCGGAAGCGGGGGGGGATGGCGGCACAGCCGTCGTCCGAGGGGACAAGGGACCCGCAGGAGGCCCATTGAACAGCGCTGTTGAGGGGGACACGAAGGCGGGCAAGGCTGCCGTCTTGCCTGTTTTCAGTTGTAGGTTAAAGGCGTGCACAGAGGCCTCAGGGAAGAGAACGAGAGAGGCAGCCGCAGCCGAGGCAGCGATTAGGAATGAGGGGGGAGACATGGTGGTGGGCTTGCGCGAGGAGTTATGGGAAAAGACGGTCTATTCACAGAAAGGGAAGACAGATAGAGGCGACATATAACAGATAGCAAGACAGGCAAACACAACACCAGACAGAAAGGACAGAGAAAGGGCCGCCGACAGCTGAAGGGGGGACAGACGGTTGACTGTCTCACGAGGTTCCGGTGTTTACTTGATGTTACAAGACTAGGCAGAAATGGAGAAATGCTTGAGGAAAGTGTTGCATTTAAAATGATTACTCTCCCCTGAGGTCTTAGAACAGGGATTGATGTCGAGATGACATGACAGTAGAGAGACGGTGGCGGGGCTGCAGAGGCGGCTGTCGCGTGGCTGGAGGTAGCAACGAGCAGGTTATTGCTTCAACTCGCTCTTAAAACATTTATAACAATAACAAATTACATAAATAAATACGTTTAAACAAATATGTTCCTATTGTGGTAGAACACAACACTCATAATGCAAGAAGGACCGGGCAGCTGCTACAGCAGCAGCAGCAGCAGATCAGTACGGCAGCCCCAAAGGACGTAAGGGGCCCTTAAGGGTACAGTAGGGAGTTCTGCTTCTTTTGTTTCTCTGTTCTGAAGAACAAATACATTGAAACAGTTTGTCCTCCGGAGAATTACAGCACCCTCTGGAGTGATGCTTTTCCGGAGCCGCGTCAGCTCATAAGGACGGGACACGCCCGAGCAGCAGCAGCAGCAGTTACAGCTGCCGTAGGCGATCTACGAGCCTAAAAGAAACAGCAGCAAAAAGAGATACTCATGCGATGTAGGACCTCTGTGAATTCTATACATCCAACCCAGTCCTTGCGCCGTGTCACTGGAGGGGGATGCTGCTGAGCCTCCCCCACCCTCTCAGCTGTGCAGGAACCTTTCCGGTCCGCAGGACCTAGAAGCATCTTTTCAACTTGTAGCAGCAGCGGCATTGGTTGCTGCATTACTCATAAAAGCGGTCAACGCCGCTGCAGCAGCAGCACGCGCAGCAGCAGTAGCAGCCGCAGCCGTAGCTGCCGCTGCAACGGAGGCCACCATCTAGGAAACCGGTATTTGTTCGCTTCCTCTGAAAATGTTTAACCCCAGCAAAAAGTTTATTGGGGTGGAAACCCTGAAGGCGTATAACCCCTCCACCGCTCACAGGCGCAAGGAGAGGGACGCCGAGAAAAAGAAGGTGCGTATATACATGCATGCGTTTTTATTGTTTGCATATATGTATGCAGTGGATAGTGTACATATTGTATGTATGTATAAATATAAGCCTGTAACGCGTGCATCATATATTTTTTTCTATGCAGATATGGTGGATGGATGGATGAAATGTATGAATGTACTGCGATTTCCGGCTTTTTGAACTGGGGAGCCCGCCTGCAGCAGTATTCTCTGCGTGTGCTGCAAGCGTTTCTTCTACAGACAATGTATTTGCTGCTCTGTATCTGTGGTTGTTGCGTTTCAGAACAAAGCGGAGAGAAAACTAACAAGGGAGCAGGCCCTCCTTAAGAAGAACCCCGTCGTCATTAAGGAGGAGCTCGACAAACTGGAGGAAATGGGTGAGGGTTCATACGCAGTTGCTGTTACGTCTGCTGCTGTTCCTTCTGCTTCTAATGCGGTTGCTGCTGATGTGGTAAGTGCATACGATGCAGCTGCTGGATTGTAGTTCCTGCAGATGCATCTGTTGCCGATGTAGCTGCTGCTGATGCAGCTTGCTTTTATATACTTTGCATTGCTCTGCTTGTTTTATTGCTTACGAAAGGCTCGTGGATTCATTTTTTCCTGCTGTGCGAGTGACTTTGCATGAGTGGGCTGCTGCTGCCTTTCTTTGTCTCTGCTTTTAGCTAGGTCTGGGCAGCCAATGACGGAAGGCCGAACGCGTCGTTTGCAGAAGTTGCAACAGCTGTGGGCTCAAGTAGTGAATTCTGTGGAGGCAGAGCGTCGTGTGAGGACTGCAGATGTTTCTTCTGTTGCTTCGGTAGATCCTGGCAGCAGTAGCAGCAGCGGCCTCCCGAACGGGCGGTGTCTACAGCAGCGGCTTTCCCACGGAGAACGTATGCCCGACGAAGATGAGAGGCGCTACTACTGCCCCGAACTCTGCAATACCGGCATCTTCCGACGTAGGCAATATATACCAACATAGGCTTTAAACGCTGGACTCTGAAATCTATACCATCACGAAACACAGAACGTTTACGCACGTGACTTGAAATGGAAGAACTATGGCGTAGCTCCCTGCCTTGCTTCGGGGGCAGCATACAGCTCTGAAGCAAGCTGGGGAAAAGACTCGCTGATGGGGCTAAACATTTTCAGAGAAAACCAACAAGCATGCACTTGTTCGCTAGATGACTGTCTCCCCCGCAACGACAGTGCATGCAACAATATGCGGAAGCACATACATATCCGCATGCAGATACATGCATCTCTGCATGCGCTTGTTTGTTGTATGGCTTTCTGTGGTTCAGACCCGGACGGCTCTGTGCGGCCCTACCCTCCTGCTGTGGCTAACGACAAATCGGAACAGCGGAGACGTTGTGAGTTTCTTCTTCACGATGTCGAATGTGTAGTGATAGGAGTGATTTAATATAGGAATGTTTAGACGTTTAAATATATCTCGTCTTCCTAGCGCAGCTCTTGGGCTGTTTGTTCGACAGCCCCTCCTCCAATTCTTGGGTGCAGGGGACTTGCATAGGGAATCTCGTATTGCACTCTTGTTCTGTTCCAGTCGGGTGAATCATTGTTTCCTGATGGCTTGGGGCTTAATTCGTAAGACTTAGGGTCTGGGTTGGTGGTGTGCAGTCGTCGAAACCCAACAGCGACGCATGCGGGAAAGATGGGGACCGTCAAGACACTCCGATATGAGCAGCGACTCAGACAGCGAAGATGAGTCCCCTGCTGCAGCAACCAATAACGCCAGCAGCAGCAGCAGCAGCAGCAGTAGCAGTAGCAGCAGCAACAACAAGAAGACGCAAGATGCGGATAGAGCTCCACCTGGGGGGGCGGCCGAAGACTTTTTGGCTTCCATTCCACTCCCAGCAGAACCGCCTCCACCAACTGACACCTCACCTCAGGTTCCAAAGTGGGATTTGTTGCTACTACTACTGTTGCTGTTGCTGTTCTGCTGCGAGGCTACTATGGGCCCGTCCTGGTGATGTGATGCCTTAAAGTCCAGCTTTTGCGGATGTTACCTTCCTGCTGCCGCTACGTATCGTCTGTTGTTTTTGCTTGCTCCTGCTGCTGCTGTTTGATCAGGCCAGCTGCCCAACAGCAAACGATCTCGGCCCCTCCCTCCATGCCTCTCATGCCATTACCGTTCCCTGTACCTCCCATGGGCGGCTACGGTGGGGCTTCTCCCCAGCCTTCTGCTGCGGGCCCTCTTCAGGGGGTGAGTGGGCAGTTGTCAGCTTCAGAAGATACTGTTTGCTTCTATCAGAAACGAGTGCATGCAGCAAAGCGCTCCCTTGTTGACACCCTAGAAAGAGCGAGCGGTTTACCGAGCGCTTAGGGGTGCCTGGCTGCGCTGTTGTGCTCTCTGTTTGTCTTCAATGCATACGTATGCAGGGACCACATCATGGGCCACCAGGCTTCTTTCCCCCCGGCTTTGTGGTGAGCTCCTGCAAATGTAGCCGCCTTGGGGGTGGGCTGTCCTCGGTGTATGCTGCTTAGTGGCTTCATGTTTGACGCTTAGACACTGCTGCTGCAACTGCTGCTGTCCTCATTCACCTCACAGCAGCAAGTTTGGAGGCGGGTGTCTCGCTGCGTGTTTCTGC
>CAJFCY010000746.1:0-10557 GCA_904066265.1 Eimeria zaria
TTTTAAGGATGTTTCATTAAAAGAGCGATAGGCTCTACAGAGAATTCAGAAATATGTTAACAAATTTCACGCAAAGTTACTCATCATTCCATCCGTGCTGCTCAACGGGAGTCGCACAGAAGCTTCTCTGTACATGCTTCACTTTTCTGGAGTAGCGTTTCCACCTCAACTCCCCTCAACCTCATCCCAGAGAATTGAATTTTGCTACTAATGTTGCTGTATATCTGCTAGCGTTTCCTTACAGGGACAGACCTCTAATCTGCTTAACTGCCCCATAATAGGGGGAGCGAGCGACTGAGGGGAGCCATATCCCATCGTCATTATTTGAATTCTAATATTTCATTATTTGTACCTGCAATTCTTTCAAGTGTATTCCATTGCTTCCCAAGGCTCAAAATGGGGGCCCTCAAACTGCTAGCGCTTCTCTCAGCAAGTGCCTTGTGTGTATTGAGTTCTGAAGCTAGCCTATCTTTCTCGGAACAGGTCAATACAGGTGCGCATTTTTGAGGGCGCACAAAACACTGCCCCTGCGTAGTGGGAAAGAGAAAGGAGGCAAAGAAAGGCATAAAGGAAGTGGCCTAAACACTTCATGCCCCAGCTGTCATCAGCTGATTTTATACCTAATTGTGACTCTTCCCTCACAGCAGCGTACATTCACTTTGGCACTGTAAATAGAAAAGCATCACTTTGCCTTTCTGAGTGTGGCAAATATCACCTAGAGAAAGTATTCTCTGCTATACGCAGACAGACCTCCTTTATCAAGACTGTCTATAGCACTTCAGAAATGGCACTCGCACATCTTTGGGCTGTCACCTACGCTTTCGCGGGTTATGTTGCTTGCAGGTGCAAACATTGAACCCTACAGAGGAGATATATGTAAGAAAGCAAGAAAAAGATAGGCACCAGGCAAATAAAGAAGTGTTCAAGCAGAAACAGCAGCAGCAACGCTTTATCTGAATTTAGAACTTTGTTGTTTGCTTGTTTCGCAGCTGATTCCCAACAGACTGATACAGCCCATAAAAACGGGCAGGATGTGACTAGCACATCAACACTCACGCCAAGCACAGTCTCCACGTCAGGAGGGACAACAACAACCACAACAGGAACAACAAGTGTCACGGAAACAGCCACTTCATCACCAGGATCAACCGCACCAACAACAGCCGCACCAATTGTCTCAACAACCGCCGCAGCAGCAACGACGACAGCCTCGACAACACCCACGGCAACAGCCACGACAACAACAACCACAACCACTACGACACCCTCTCTCTCATCTGGTGCGGTTTCTCTGTTGAGCCTAGCAGCTGCTGCTTTTGCAGTCTTCCTGGGCTTCCTGACGTACTGAAGTGAAGGAGAAATCGTTGCAAAATAGGGGTGCAATGGCTTTGTTGCATCTCCGACTGTACCAAAGACTCCTTGTCGTTTATAATGATTGTTTTTGCTGCCCTTGGGGCAAATTTTCAATTTTATTCTTCCCAAAGAGCGCGCAGTCTGCAGCGTCTTCTTGCCGAGGGCCCTGCTGTCAGCTTCTGGATGCAGGAAGCGTTTCAACAGCATCCAGAACTAGCCAGTATTGTAAAGCTCTGACAAGCATTCCTAACTCAACTCTACTGCACGACCTTTGTTGAAAGAACATCACGCAAAAGGAAATTAGTGCGCAAGGTGAATTGCAGTATACATCCCTGAAACGGCAAAGAACAATGAGTTGGATCCATCGTGTAGCGGTTATTAACCTGATTGGGCGTCTCGTAACCGCTCACCCATGCATTAGGACCAGTCTTTTGAAGACTATTTCCAATATATCTGCAAAAAAAGTACTGCTGTTTGCATGCGTGCCGTTTGGGTTTCCCTCACTGGCTACCCAAAGCGGCCAGGCCAATAGAGCAAAAGAACATACCGCGAGGTTGGTGGGATCCATGCTCCAACTGTGTGTGATCTTTGTTTCCCGGCAAATATGAGTGCACCTCTAAGGTAGCAACATGCGCTGGGAAGGTTATAAGGATATCGAGAGGGAAACTCTCCCTGAAACTTTGAGCTTTGTGAGGTGTTTTCACTTTAGGTTTGCATAAATTCAGGTTTATCTGAACTTGATATTTGGTGTTTAAGGACGGACAAATGGTGTACCTTGGCAGGCCAAGATAGTCTGCAGTGGTGACCCAGGAAAGCGCCTCATATTGAATTGGTAGGGAAACGCAGAGGTCGCAGTGATCAGTCGCTGCTTAAGAAAGCGATTGTCCCATTAAAGGAACTTTTATAATATATATTATTCAAAAGCAACGGCAGGACCGAAGGACTGAGGGTTTGCTCATGCGCAGTCCTCGGCCTCCGCAGACTTATTCCACGGTTCCAGTATTGTGCGAGGCCTTTGTGCATAGTGGCTCGCCACAGTGCCTAAACTTACTCGTGGAAATTGTCGAAAGATTCGCTTGTTGTTGGGGGCATAGACCGCGGAAACAAATGTACTAAAAAGCCACCGGTCACCATTTTGCAAAACCACTGGTGATGATGATGCCCAGTTTTTCCCTGAAATCTCCAAGGACACAACTCCCTGTTAGTCGTTATAGTGAGGGGAGCTGTTCGTACTCAATAAAGGGCGCGCATGTTTTTCTTAGAACATGCCACTCTGTCCTCTGTGCCAGCAACAAGCAAGTGAGTAACACTGCCAGGAGGACAACCAATCAGAGAGGGACACGCCGGGCCTCACACAACGTGGGAGGCAGTACTGGGGACAAACGTGTTGATAGTTTCGCCTGCAGGCTCGCTTTGAGTCAACTCTGTGCCTTCCCGAGTTCTCACGACTGCTAAGGAGTTATTTGTGCTGCACGACATGCGCTAAGCAATGGATGCTAAATCTCGAACAACATCGAGGAGATGCAGCAAAGTAGCCCAGTTAACGGCACACTCTCTGCGAGTATGCTTCACCGATGGCAGACAGCTGACGGGATTCCGAAAACTATACGCGTAGAGAGGCCTGCGATCGAACTCGATCATATTATTATGACGTAGGCCCAGCTCGCCGCGATTATCCTAGGCATCCCGTGGGGAGATTCGTGAGGGGGCGCGTGCAGCCTGCCGAAGGCGCTGGCGAGGTCCTTTCGCCGGAAACGCATAAGGGTGCAGCTTTCTGAAGCATTTGCACGCTTTGCAGTACGCAAAGAAGAACTGATGCCTGTAGAAAACAGGACAACGAAGTCTTCACCCCAATGGAGAGCGCTGTAGGGAACGACGGAGAAATACATGCGATTTGTCGTGCTGCTCTCAAAAATCTTGGGGAAGTCGAAGCAGTTGACACACAAGCAGTGTCAACTGGGTCGACTGCGAACAGTTGAAGGAAGAGGTTGTAGACCTATCAAATGGCAAGGAAATACTGGCGGGCGAGCCTTCCGTTTCACATTGAGCGAACCACATCGAACTTTTCAAGCGAATTTCCAAGGTTTGTTCTGACTACAGGCGGTCTTCTCATATAAAGGAAAACATCTACCGACAAGTGGACTATTTATTAAGCAAAGCAAAGTCTGGCCATCAACTAGCTTGTCATGACACAACCCGCCGCTGGCGAAGAACATTTACGCGAGGTGGCGCGTAGGCGTGGGCATCAAACGCGCCAACAATGTCATGCTGGAACAAAAATTCCTTATATCCCTGACCGACAAAATATTTGTTCGCATGGGCGAATCAATAGTCTATTGAACCAACTGCGAGCTCTATTCCACTTCGGCGACGCTTGTTTGCTCGAAACCAGCACAGACTGACTATTAGCACAAGACTGTGTTCTAGACTGGTATTTGGAAACTAGAGCACACCTGCACCACATTTGAACTCCAGGGACCCCTGCAGAAATGTAGTGCCAAATTAGTCAGACTTTGTTGGGCCCAGTTAGTGAGGGCTGGATCATCAATGCGTGAGTTGCATGCCTGCTTTTAGCTGGAGCTTGCACGGCCGCTTGCAGCACCTTCAGCGTGCGGTGCAAACTGCTACGCGAGGCGCGTTATTTTGCCAAAGAGCACACTTTCTCTCTCCACGGAAGCAACCACAGTCTAAGGATTTCGTGCCCTTGCAGCGGGAAACAAATCAGAGCTGGCGGCAGTAGAAGGCATAAAGATGCCGCCTCTCCCCTTGCACGCTCCTACAGAGTTTCAAAAAGCCCTTTCGTCCTACATTGTATTACCGCAGTTCTATCCGTGTTCTTGTTCTTACTGTCTCTCCACTTTTGGCTATGCACAGCACGAAGGGTAACAAACAGCTTACGGAAAGCTGTCAGTAGAAATAATGTCAGTTTCCTGTTGAAACACTTGGTTGCTTCCTCAGTACAGTCTCTTTTCATAGAGGAAACATCCGTTCTAATAACTGACGTTAGTGATGTGGCAGTTGAGGGTCCTGACGTTACTTTCAACACACGCGGTTTGGCGTTAAAGAATTGAAAGATTGTGTGAAACACAACCATAGGACCACCAGGTCTTTCTGCTGTTCCTTCATTGGTCAGCTCACTTGAATGTACCAAGGAATTGACCCGACGTTACAACCACCTTAGCGGCATGCGCTCGGAGCGAGCAGTCACAAGCATAGGCAGCTTCATCCGATGCCGCTCGCCTTCACCCCAGCTGTTACTTTTTTTCCTTTTTTGAGTCCCGTTGTCTAGCACCTGTCGCTACTCTCTCGAACACTGTTGGCGCATCCATCCTGTCTTGGGTACAAGAGGGAGCCTCCTCTTTGGGGAGAAAGGGGCAAGTGCAGCATCGTCTCCCTCGGTGCGTAAATTTCTAGTTAACTTTAAGTCGGGGGCATCGCTTCGCCCCGATACTTCTTTTGATACATATGGCGGGGCGGCACAAAGTATCTGCATCTGCAGTTCTTTAGCTCATATAACGGGCTTGCAGTCGCCATTCAAGTGGCTTTGCTTGTTGCAAATGAAACTATGTACAATCAGCTTGCTGAGTGCTAATTCGTTGCCTGCTATCGTATCTTGCGTTTCTTATGTTTCTGATCGTGGCTGGCGTTCACAGTCCCAGTATGTACAGGGTATATATCTGGACCAACACTGTTTGATATTTCACCCCAAAACCGTGTACCACCATCATATATATTCGTCCTGTGTTCGCGTGAAGCTAAAAATGAATAACCCGTTCAAAGCTAAAAAAACAGCAAAAAAGAAATCAAGAGAAAACGGTCACGGTAAAGAGGCCAAGGGTTCGTTATGCTTTTGTCTTCACTGGGCTAATGACGCATACATTTCCCGTATAGGCTGTGCATAGGCCTCTGCAAGCTGACGCCTGCTCATGAGATGGTTGCTTTTGCTTCCACCGCTTTTGTCATGGTCAAACACCCCCACAGGCAGCTCCACATCGTGTGGCACCAAATAAACTGCTTTGGGCAGTTCAAAGTGTTCGAGGCTGAGCGATGTCTCCTCCCGAATTGCATCCAACACAAACTTCCGCAACGCCGGCAAAGACACCAACTCCTCGTACGTGGACCCGTATTCGTCCGAAAACTGTGCACATCCGCAATACGTTATGATCTACGTCGTTGCTTGCTTATTTGTGTGCTTATTAAGGGTTTAGGCCGTAACTTGCAGGGTCCAGAATGTTAAATGGCAAACGTACTCTTGTGGGTCTGCACTTTAGGGTTTATTGTCTACGGTTTACTGTCTAGGGTTACGCTTTATGCCTTGAGCTTCTGAACGTTTGGGGGCTACAGCTCATATGGTTCCACACCCTGTGGTGGAGAACCAGGCCTTCAACGTATAAGGTGTTAGGGTCTATAGCCTAGGGTTTGGGTTCAGCGGTGTTTATGTATCGGGCTAAGGGCTAGGCTTTACAAATGTTAGGGTCTAGATTTCATGGCACTCACCGCAAACCGTGATTTTGCCCAGCGAAGAACAACACTTCTGCGGGGCTGGACAATGGCCACAAGTGGTGACTGCAAACAAAAACCACCACACAAGTCAGCCGAATGGAATCATGGATGAATGCTAACTCCAGGACATTGGGTTTACGCCCGCTTAGGATCCGTTTCATCGGAAACACTTCATACAGCCTCTATTCCCACAGGTTAGCACGCACAGAAGGGATGCAGATGGGTTATAAGTTGAGGGGTCAGGGAGAAGAAAGCTTAACAGCGAGAAATAGTCTGGATAACATCTTAGATATAGGGTTTCGAGTTGCTGTTTATTCGGTTGCTGTATAATAGACTGAATGGAAGCTACACTGATTTCGTTACCGAGTCGCTAAATTGGGGTGTACTTACATAAAAGTCATCTACATACAGCAGGACTCTCTTGACAACATGGACTTTCCGTATTTGTCGTTCTGCTTCTTCCAGGTCAATAAACTCTCCTTCTGCTGTCAATACACTTCGCGAAAGGCAGCTGGTCAGTAACAGAGGAAAACCATCTCCCGCTGAGACCCCAATTAAACCGGTTTTGTAGAAACCCCGAGAAGTTAGCTGACGCTGAAACGCTGTCTGATGTCGGTAGTATCCTGGGAAAGAGCAAAAGGAAGGGGCTTTCACGAGGGCGGACTTAGTTGGCAGCGACAAAATAACAGGCAGAGTGTAACAGCAACTAATAAAAATGAGCGGATTCAACTGAAAGATGGCAATATAACCAAAAACAAATGTAAGAAAAACATGATTAGTACGCGCTGCATTAAATGGAGAAAGAGTAACTGCAGTGGAAAACAAGCAACAAGCAAGGCAAAGCAGTAAGCGAAAACATCCCAGAGGAAGGAAGGCAATCCCTGCAGCTCCTCACCGACGGAAACACAGGGGCCCTGAATAACTATCTCTCCCCTGAGCAGAACGTACACAGGCCACAAGAAGAAAAACCCTAAACCTTAAAGTCTAAAGTAAACAATGTCTGCTGCTGCAGCAGTCGTTGTCTGCAGCAGCAGCTCCTGCCTGCTGCTGCAGAAGCCGCTGCTGTAGCTATGAAGACACCGATGACCTCTCTCGTCGGTATCTTTGTAACCCTTTCTAAAGTGCTGCAGCTGAACAGTCTCCCCAAATGCAAATCCCCTTGCTTCGTGCTTCGGCTCAAGCGTTTAGATTTTCAGTGGAAAAACAGCAACCGTACTCTGTGACGCCGTGTCTCTTGCGGCCAGTGAGGGGGTTGCGGATTCTGCTAATGCTGAGAGGCTCTTGCTGATTATCCTCTTTTGGGGTTTTCAGAACAAGGGATGACGCTCTCGCCCTAATTCCTGGCACCTCGTCGCCGTGAAAGTCAATTGCAGTTGCTTTGTCTGGTCCAGATAACTCCTCCAGACCCACCGCAACCACTGGCGACGGCCAGCCCAGGGGGGCAGCACGCACCCTGTCAACCTCTCCGGGGGAGCCGAGCTCACTAGCGCCTGTACTTCCGTCGGTGCCGCTGAAACTTCCGTTCTGTTCGCGACTTGAAAATGCTATTCCAGTTTCCGCAGAACAGCACGCCTGCATACAGCAGCAACAGCAGCAGCAGCAATGTCAGTACGAACAACACCAGCAAGCAAAGAGGTGAAGCAGTAGAAACAGGAGTAACAGCAGTACGACTGCCCCACAAAGACACTTGCAAACAAAAATGACAAACGCAAAGGTGTCGCAACAACCAGGCATTAAAAGCAGATATAAACAGAAAATAAACACAAGGGTGTAGGCGTGCTACTTACGTGCACAATAACCACCGAATACAACAGCTGTAACTCCTTTATGATTTCGCTCGAAACCAAAGCCGGGGCAGCAATAATGGTGTGGACGGGGGCCAATTGACCTTTAAGTTCTTCAAAAGGCTTTTAGCAGCAGCAAAACAAAAAGCGGCACGCAGACACACAGGCACACACACAGAAACGCACAAAATGAGTCTCCTGAACATCCCCTTCTCTTCGGTGCTTTGTCTATTTTATCGTCCTCCTTGTGGGCCCCTGGTCTTTCTCTTTTCTTTGTTTTCTTGTCTGCTCGCCGCTGGTGTGTTTTCCTCTTGTTGTGCGTCTCTCCCTCTGTATGTACACCCTCTCTAAACTGCACTTCCCAATATTCCCATTGTGTAAACCTATATATGAGTTATATGTGCCGTCTTATTTCATTTGCTTCGTTGTGAGTGTAGCAGGCAGAGGGTAGCCCCATAAGGTGCCGCATGTGGCTTGAGTGAGCTAGGGTTTAGGCTTTAGGGGCAGGTGATGGTTCTATCAGCAACGAACCGTGCAGATAAAAGCCGCAGTGCATAGAACATACACTCAAAGTCCTAACGTCTAGTCTAATCAACCGAACCACTACAGCAAATAGATCAACCGCCCAAACCAAAGGCAAGGCGAATCACACCAACAAATTACAGAAACAGCCAGAGCGAATACACCGACAATACAAGAAAATAAAAAGGTAAGACAATTTAGTGCAGCGAAGAGCCCAAGAAGTCAAAACTAGTCACATTTGCAGATAGACGCAACGCTCACAGGTCAACATCATACAAAATGACGATAACAAAAACAATACACCCAATCCGAATGAACATTTAAAGAGGACAAGACAGGTAATGAAGGAAGTAAACTTTGCTGAAACCTTGCACACGAATTCTCCAACAAAATGCACTCATACAAAGCGAACGAATAGCAGCTGCAAGCCAAAAACTCAGAGTACGAACGCTTCCACTAGCTACACAAATCAGCCGATGAAGTAAATAGACAGCACAAACATATCATCCGTAGACGCATCAACAGAACAACCCGAGCATCCAGCTGAAATATACTACTACAACAAGTAGTAAGACAGCACGAACAACTTACCAGCCGCGCTAGCAGTTCAAAATCTCCAGTCTGCCAATACTTCCGGGCTCTCCATCTCAATTTCAGCAGAATCCAAAATCGACGCAGCCGGCCCAAGCTCTTCAGCTTGCGTCTCGCCTGAACAGACAAACCCTTAGACAAACAAACGCTAACGAGATGACTAGGCACACATATTCGCAAACAAAACAACAAAACAATAAGTAAAAATTATAACGACCCAGAGAAACAAAGCGGCAAGCACCAATCAAGAAACGTGTCGGAGAAAAAGCGGCCCAGTAACAGAAGGACGAGGAAACAAAAACGCAAGTCACGATTGCTTTTAGGGCTTGCTGAGCCTTGGGAAAGGTAATTTGAATTCAAGCAGATTAAAGCAAAACACAATCGTGAGCTCCGCATGCTATTCGTTATGATACGTGGCGCGTAGTAGAACTGACGTACGTATCTGTGTTTAGGCCGAAAGTTTAGGCACAGTTTGTCTAAATCCCAGTACTTTTAAAGACAACAGTACAGTGCATTGTTGGTATCCACTGAACCTAAACCCTATGCGCTAGGCGCAACAACACTTATGTTCGCACGCCCCACTGTACTTACAGCCGAATGCAGCATGGGCAAAATGCCCCCCGACGCAGCAATTATGGATGGTTGCAGGGTTGCAAGGTCTTCCCCTAACGTCAGCAGTCCCTGTAGATAAAAAAGAACATTAAACTCTAAACCATGAGCACGAAAACATAACCCCCAAGCCTACACTGGTTGTAGTTAATGCGCTTTGTTAGGTGTGGGAGTTCTTTTACTGTCACCAGCGCTTGCTGGTGCAGCCAACAGCCGACGAGCACCCATGCCGGATGCGCAAACAAAAGCAGCAGCAACAACAGTTCTGCTGGCAACAGCGCAAGCAGTTGTGACAGCAGAAGCTGCAATCCCAAAAGTACTAGCACAAGCAACAACGACAAGCGTAAAACAATATTGCCCCACAGCTGCCTCAGTTGCATTCACGGGTCCTTACACTTCGGGCAAAGGCTACCGTTGCTCCAGCTTCCACGACTGCAAGGTGCATAACGCGCTGGTGGATGGAGGCGAGGGAGTCGACGCACAGCATCCGATCTCCTGCAAAAGCAGCGACAGTGACAGGAGTGACAGCAGCAGCAAGGGCAGCAAGAGCCTGTATGTGCAGAAGAGCGCAGTCTTAAAGGGGTCCCCCCTGTTATTGCATGCACTTGATCACTCTTTATTCCAAATCAAACCCAAGAACAGCAAGCGCCAACACAAGCTACACAAACAAGAAAGTTCAATCAAACGAAATGTGGAAACCAAAGTGGCGTTTGCAATACAACTAGAGATATAAACAGGCGAAATTCTAGCTATCGAGCGGCTTCAGGAGATATAAGAAGACAAGGAAAAGCATACCTTCCACAATTGAAAGAGCCCTTGCCCGCCAGTCTGTCAAGGCGTCTAAGGAAGCCAGGACGTTTTCGTTAGTCAGCATCGCTCCATTAAATGGCATAGAAAGCGCTTCAAGGAAACAAAGGCAAAACAGGACAAAGATGTAAATAGAGTAAACTCGAAAATCCCAAGCGTATACATTCAAGCAAAATAAACCCAAAGTATGTTCAATGCAGGGACGAAAACCCTGAGTTTCATGATCGTTTCTGCGATGCATGCATCTAATGTATACCTCAGTAAATACACCTGAAGTAAACCTCAACTGCACTCCAAATAAGCCCGTAATGTGGGCGCATGCATACAACTCAAGGAAACGAGACTACGTGCACACACGTGCATATATATATATATATATATATATATA
>CAJFCY010000747.1:0-10545 GCA_904066265.1 Eimeria zaria
TGCTGCTGCTGGTGTTGCTGCTGGTGTTGCTGCTGGTGTTGCTGCTGGTGTTGCTGCTGGTGCTGCTGTTGATTGACTGGGTGTCCGTCTGCCTTCGTAGGAAGAGGGCTTCAGTGACATTTTGCCTTAGTTTGTCTGCTATTTCACTTTGCTTCGACGGCTCCCCTGCAGCACAAACCGAAAAAAATTGGTTGTCTCCCAAGACAAACTTCAGAAGCACACGAGCAGCAGTCTCTAAAGCTTTCTTATTGCAGCAGTCAACGCCCCTCCAGCTGTTGGCTCCTCCTGTCGATCTTGCTGCCGCTGCTGCTGCTGCTTCTGCTCCTGCTCCTGTTGCTGCTTCTGTTGTTGCTGCTCTGGCTTCTTCTGCCGTTGCTGCGGCTGCTGCTTCTCCTGTTGCTGCTCCTGCTGCTTCTTCTCCGGTTGCTGCTCCCGCTGCTGCTACTTTGGGCTGCGCTGGAGCTTCTGCACATGTGGAGGCTGCTTGTGGTGTGCAGGGTCGTCCTTTGAATCGTGTCCCTGTCCCCTCAGCTGTCTCCTCTATTGTCTCCCCTAATAACTCCTCTGATGTCTCTTCCAATGTCTTCTCCGGTGTCCCCTCTTGTGTCTCCTTTGCTGTCTCCTCCCTTGCTGTTTCGTTTGTGCTGCTCTCCTCAGCCTGCGTCTCTTGAGCTCCCCCTTCAAGAGGCCTTACCCCTGCAGTTGCAGCTCCACTAGGGTTTACTGCTTCTATTGCTGCTGCTGCTGCTGTTGTGTTTGTTGACCCTGCTGCTGACGTTGTTGCTGCTGCTGTTGCTGCTGCTCCCGTTGCTGCAGGTACCTTTGGGGGAGAGAAAGCTAAGCGGCTGAGTGTTGTCAGTACGCCGCTGCTGCTGAGACCCCCAAGGCGCGAGAAGCTGCGGTGATAGAAGATGGCTTGACGGGGTACCTCAACCTCACTGCGGCGCAGCCGCTGCTGCTGCTGTTGTTGCTGCTGCTGCTGCTGATGTCGATGATAGTGATGTTGGTGAGGAGCTTTAAGGCAGAGGCGACGGCGCTCTTTGGCTGCTGCGCGGCGCTGTGCAGCACGCCAGCGGCTTTTGTCTCTTTTGCTGCAGCACACACCGCCTGAAGGATTCCAGGGGGAGCTGCTGCTAGTCGGTTGCTCATGGCGCTGGTCTTGCTGCTGCTGCTGCAGCTCTTTCCCCTTCTGTTGCTGTTGGTGTTGTTCCTGCTGCTGCTGCTGCTGATTTTCGCTCGACTGCCCCAGGAGCTGTTTCATTTCCTGTTGTTGCTGTTGTTGCTGCTGCTGCAGGCGCTGCAGACGCATGCGTTGTCGAGCTTCTTCAACTGCTCGGTGGTCCTTGATGAGGGCCTCAATGACACCGTTTGTGAGGGGCCTGCCGCAGAGCTGTACATACACCTGACGTGCTGTCGCCTTTTCCTCAGCTTTCTCCTCCTTGATACCCTCTCCCGAGCGCGCGCTACTGCTATTCATCTTGCTGTTGCTGCTGCTGCCGCAGTTGCCGCTGTGGATGCTGCTGTAGTTGCAGCTGCAGTTGCTGCTGCTGGAGAGCTGCTGCTGGGTGGAGAGACTGACAAGCTGCGCATCTGTGACAAAGAGGATGCAGCTAAGAAGCCGCGAGAAGAGAGAGAGGCCTATCAGACGCAGCAGCCGCTGAAAGGGTGGGGCCCCCAAAATGAGTACTGACTCATTCAGGGGCCCCTCAATGTCGGCTCCCGCGGGGCTCCTCTGTCTTGAAAGCCCTGCTATCAACGCGTTCTTCGCCACGGCTGAGCATACAACCCAAACAACGCACAGTAACGCATGCACCCAAGCAGCAGCAGCAGCAGCAACAGCAACAACAAAGGCAGCAGCAGTCCCTGTCACCAGCACGAAAACAAATGCCAAGGCGGGTCACTCTATAGAACAGCAAACGTAAACTCCCGCTTTGCTTCAGCGCGTCCTAGGCTTGCCTGCTCTGCTGCCTGCTGCTGCTGATCGGGGGGACGGCAGCAGCTGCAGCACGGACTCGCGGATGCATTGCTGCAGCACAGATGTAGCAGCAGCAGAACTACTGCAGCATATCTTCCTCCCTCCTCTCGTTGTATATCTGCACACACAGAAACACCGCGCACCACCAGGTTACTCCGGGCCCCTCATGGGGGACCCCTAATGAACGCTTAAGAGATTCTAGAAGTCCCTATAGGGCCCCTATGGAACCCCATATAGGGAAGGCTCCTCCTATGGGGCCCCTATGGTACCCTATTTGAGGGCTCCTATGGGGCCCCCACTTTAGGGGCCCCATTTAGGGAGGGCCCCCATACATGGGGGGCTCTTATGGGGCCCCTATGGGGCCTCTCTGGGTGTCGTCCTAACGGTTTGTTCGGGCATCAGAGCAGCTCGTTAGAAAGAAAGTAAACTATCATCAAGGAGAGTCGTGTGTGGAGTGTATATACTCTCTTCAACAACAGCAATATATCTAAAGTCTGCTTCTTATGTTATTGAAGGGGGCCCCTGAGGCCCGTCAAGGCCCCTCGAGGCCCCCCAACGGCTCTTAGGCGGTTCTCTGAGTTACACCGCCAGGGCTTTAGTGTATATTAGAGTTGGCTTACGTGGGCATACAGGGCCTGAAGATGATGGCAGCTTGCTGCTGCTGCTGCTGCTGCTGCTGTTGCTTTTGCCTCTGCACCTGCTGCAGCAAACCTCCCACATCTTCAATAAAGAGAGATCGCCGCAGCAAATCTAAACTCCCGTCCCGGGCCCCACACACACGCAGAGCGCACCACTCACACAAACTGCAGCAGCAGTTGCTGCTGCAGGTGGTGCTGCTGCTGCTGTTGCTGCTGGCATTGGTTGTGTTCGTGCAGCCGCTACTGCTATTTTCGGAGTAGTTGATGCCGCTCCACCTACTGTCGTTGCTGCAGCAAGCAGTCCTGCCCAGCTGCTGATTCTGCTGCAGCTGTTGCTGTTGTTGTAGATGCTGCTGCTGCTGCTGCAGGAAGGTAGGAGCAGCTGCTGCTGCTGCGCGGCACGGTACGGAACCCCCTACCAGCCGAAGACAGTATATCCCCAGTACATACACGGGAACGCCAACAGCAGCTTGCAGCTGCTGCCTAGCTTCTTCTGCTTCTGCTGCGGGGCGCAGCAGCTCCAGCAGCTCCTCAGTTGAGTGCTGCTGCCGAACACACCTGCCCTGCTGCAGCTGCTGCTGCTGCACCTGGTGCCGCCCTTGTTGCTGTAACTGGTGAGGCTGCTGTTGATGTGGCTGCTGTTGCTGTTGTTGATGTGGCTGCTGTTGCTGTTGTTGATGTGGCTGCTGCTGCTGTTGTTGTACATGCCGCTGCTGCTGCTGTTGCTGTTGTTGCTGTAGACGCTGCTGCTGTTGTTGCTGTAGATGCTGCTGCTGCTGCTGCTGCTGCTGCTGCGGTGGTTGTTGCTGCCGTTGCTGCTGCTCCTGTTGCTGTTGTTGCTGTTGCCACTCCTCCCGGAGATTTTGCTGCTCCGCTTCAAGCTGCTGTTGCTGTTGCAAGTGCTGCTGCGTGTAATGCTGCTGTAGATGCCGCTGCTGTTGTAGCTGCTCCTGCTGCTGCTGCTGGTGAGGATGCGGCTGGCGTTGGGGCAACAGAAGCAACAGCTGCTGCTGTTGCTGTTCCTTCTGATGTAAGAGCTGAAGTTGCTGCGTCTGCTCCTGTTGCTGATGCCTCATTAGCTGCTGCTGTTCGCGGGGCTGAGTACAGTGGTGCGGCTGGGGCGGCTTGGGCTGTTGTTCCGGCCGCTGCTGCTGCTGCTGATGCAGCCGCTGCTGCTGCTGGTGCTGCTGCTGCAGCCACTGCTGCTGTTGCTGCTGCTGCTGCTGCTGCCACGAAGAACATGCAGCAGCTCCAGAAAGCCGTAAGTCTGCCGTAGAGAAGGGGCCTCCTACAACCCCCGTGAACTCTGGCACGCCTTCGCGGCTTATGTGCTGGAATACGCATGACAAGCTGCAGCAGCTGCTGCTGTTGCTTCTGTTGCTGCTGCTGCTGTTGTTGCTGCTGCTGCTGCTGAATGGGATTGGCTGCTGCGGTATGGGAGGGGCGAGCCGCCATCCTTCGCCCTTACTGCTTTCTGTTTCATTCTGCCGCTGCTTCTTTTGTGTTTGTTGTTGTTGTTGCCGCTGCTGCTGCTCGACGAGCCTCTGCAGAGCTTCATGCTGCCTTCGCAGCAATTGCTGCTGTTGCTGCAGCTGTAGCAGCTCGTCGGCTTTCCAGGGGCCTCCTTTGGGGGGCCCCCCCATGGCTTACAGCCACCCGCTCAGTGTAGGGTACTGCAGCAGCGGCTCCTGAAATGTGCCTTCTGGGGGACCTACAAGGGCCCCTGAAGTTGGGGGCCCCCCTAAAGGCCCCTGATGCTAGGGGCCCTTTGAAGGGCCCCTAATGATAGGGGGCCCCCAAAGGGCCCCTGATGCTGGGAGCCTCTAACTTGAAGCGTCTCCCTAAGGGTGGTGACTTGGTCTTAGAAGAGATTATCCATAAAACCCTGAAAACCCTAAACCCTAAACCCTAAAACTTAAACATCTAAAACCAGTAAACCCTGGACCCTAGATACCTGAAAACCCTAAACCCTTAGGAGACTAAACCCTATTACTTTGAAGAAGAGATAGTTTAATGGGTTTAACCGCTTATTAAACCCCACACTGTAAAGAAGAGGGGGCAGCCGACAGGAGAGTAGGAGATCGTGAGGTGTATGTACAGCTAGGCGGCAGCTCCCAGCCTTATTCCTCATAAATAAACCAACAATATAATCCTTTATTGCTGTATAAAATATATATATACAAAACCCAGCAATATCTTCTACTATTACACTGTCGATACATGCACACTCGAGATGGGGGCCCCCCTCGGAGGCGTTGAGGGGCCCCTAACACACCCACTTCTTAAAGGGGGCCCATAAGTCGACAGCAGAATTTAAGCTGTTATTCAACATATGTTTTATATTTGCATACTAAACAAACAAACACATCTGCATGTTACGAGGGTTTCATCTCTATTGCTAACTTGCTGCAGAAGCCCTAAACAACTGCTGCTGTTGTTGTTGTTGTTGCTGCTGTTGCTGCTGCTGCTGCCGATTCAACCTTCCTTCTGCGGCAGCTGTTGGAAACCTGTGTTGTTACAGCCTCCTGTTTGCAGCGACGGCAGTTTCCTTGGTCGTCTGCTGCTGTCGGTGCTGCAGTTGCCTCTTTGCTGCAGCAGCTGCTGCAGCAGACGAGGACAGTTAGTGCTTGTATGCAGCTGAGACACCAACAAGAAGAGCAGCAGCAACAATTTGAAGACCTCCAGTAGCAACTGTAGCGCCGAGAGGGCCCACAGAGTGAAGAGCTGCAGCAGGCTGCAGCAAGGCTTTACAGCAGCAGTCTGTATCTGTGTCCTATTGCAGCACATTTCTTTCGCTCTCTATTTCTGCTGCTGCTGCTGCTGCTGGGGAGATGCACCGGACTCTTCGCCTACTCCCTAAGCAGGCCCCCTCAGGGGCCCCAGGGTTGCGGGGAGCCGCGCTGCTGCAGGGGGCGCCCCTGCTGCAGGGCCGGCCCCCGCTGCTTCCTGCGCTCTGTTGGCTGCCCAAAGGTCAAAGGTATATGACAAAGAGTGCAGCAGCAGCAGCAGCAGCGCCTAGCGATGGACCAGCAAGAGCAGCGGCAGTAGCGGCAGTAGCAGCAGAAGCTGCAGCAGCAGCAGCAGCGGCTGCTGCTGCTGCACCACCTGCTAATGCGGGGACTGCTCCTGGGTTCGCCGACTCTCGCAGCTTCCAGACAAGTACGCAGAAAGAAGATGCAGCAGCAGTAGCTGCTGCTGCCGCTGCAGCAACAGCAGCAGCAGAAGCGGCAGCAGCACAAGGCAAGCCAGCCGAGATATCAACAGCCACAGGAGCTGCTGACAACAGCAACAACAGCGAGAGTGTCAACAGCAACAGCGCCAGTGGCAACGTTGGCAGCAGCAGCAGCAGCAGCAGTCACAGCGTCAACAACCCTGCACCGGTGGAAGGCAGCAGCAGCAGTACCCCAAGCGTGTCGCCCAAACCCGCGATCAGCGAGACCAGCGACGGCAGCAGCGGCAGCAGCAGCAGCAGCAGTAACGGCAGCAGCGACAGCAGCAACGGCAGCAGTGACGGCAACAACAGCAGCAACAGCAACAAGGGGGCGTGGTGGAAGGGGCGGTGGACCTGGAAGAGTGGTTTGTCTGCGGTGTGTGGGGCCTCTCTTGGTGCCTGGGTTATCTATGAAGTTGTAGAGAGTGGTACGGGCTAGTGCTGCTGCTGCTGCTGCTGCTGCTGATGTCGCTGTGCTGCTCTGTCCCTATTGCTGTCGTTGCTGCTATTGTTGGTGCCTTGCAGCTCTGCCCCTGCTGCAGCTGTTGTTGTTGTACTGCCCCCTTGCTGCTGCTGCTGCTGCTGCTGCTGCTAATGTGCTGGTGTCTCGTCTGTTGTTTATCGAGGCCCAAAGCTATTCCACAAGCAGCAACAGCAGCAGCAGCAAAAGCTGTAGCTGCTGTTGCATCTGTCTAACAACCTGCCCTTGCTGCGGCTGCTGTCGTAGCCGTAAGAACGGTTGCTGCACCTGCGTTTGTGGAAGCACCTGCGGTATCAACTGCTGCTACTGCTGCTGCTACTGCTGTTGTTGTTGCTGCTGCTGCTGCTGCTGCTGCAGACTTCAACTTAGCAAAGGCTGAGTGGCAGATGAGTCGGAAAATTAAAAAATTAATAGTGGGAGAAACCCCAACATCCAGCGCTGTGCTATCCAGCAAGTTCGAGGTAAGGGTTTAGGGTTTAGGGTTTAGGGTTTAGGGTTTTGTTGCATCGGACTGGAGGGAAGCTGCTGCTGCTGCTCTTGGGGGGGTCTGTTGGCTGCCAATAAGGCTTCTCTGCTACGCGCTTCAGGCCGTCTCCGTAGCAGAAGTTTGCTGGTTCTGCTGCTGCATCTACTGCTGTTCCTGCTGCTGTTGCTCCATCCTCTGCTCCTGGTGCAGCTGCTGTTGCTGCTGCTGCTTCTGCTTCAGTCGTTGCCGCTGCTCCAGCCTCTGCTGCTGAGATTGCTGTTGGTGTTGATGTTGCTTGTACAGTGGCTGGTGTTGCTGCTGTCGCTGTCGTTGTTGTTGTTGCTGCTGCTGCTGTGTAGTGTATCTGCATTTGTTAATGTGGGGTATGGGGCTGCAGACTGGCTTGCCTCGAGAAATTGAAGACGAAATTGCATTATATTTCATTCAGCTTGACGTTGACAAACGTACGTAAACCAAACAAACTTTTGTTTTCTCTTGATGTCTTCGCCGTCTCCTTCGCTGCCTCCTGTCTCCTTTGCTGTCTCCTTCGCTGTCTCCGCTGTCTCCTTCGCTGTCTCCACTGTCTCCTTCGCTGTCTCCTCTGCCTTCTTCTCTGCCTCCTTTGCTGTCTCCTACACTGTCTCTGCTATCTTCTTCACTGTCTCCTCTGTCTCCTTCGCTGCACTCGCTGTCTCCTTCGCTGTCTCCTTATATGTCTCCTTACCTGCCTCCTCTTTTTCTGTCTCCTTGTTGCTTTTCGTTTTAATATATATGCGTTATTTGTTGTATTTGCATTGTTTTGTTGCATGTTCCTTCGATATTTTCTCTTCGTTTGTCTTTGTTTGTCTTCTCCATACTCAGCAGCAGCAGCAGCAGCAGCAGCACAGCAGCAACAGCGAAAGTAGTCTTTTCCTTGCTTTGTGCTTGGTTGCGCTGCCTGCAGCAAATGGAGTCCGCCGCAGCGACGCATTAGCTCTTGCAAGAAGTGTATGTCTGTCTGTGTATTCCTTCTGTCTCCTCCTTCTGTCTCCTCCAACTGTCCCCTCCAACTGTCTCCTTTTCTTGGTTGTCTCCTCCTTATTCGTATCCCTTCAGCCTATCTCCTTTATATTCTCTGTTTGTGCTACTTCTCTTTCTTCTTCTCCCTCCTCTGTCCTCTCTTCTGTCTCCTTACCGTTTGTCTCCTGTCGGTTTCTCTATTTCTGCTTGTCTCCTTTGTCTGTTCTTCTGTCTCCTTCGTTTATCCTTCTGTGGTTGTCTGCCTCTCTTTGTTATATATATATATATATATATATATATATATATGTTTGCGTCTCCTGTCTCCTTCCTCCTTCCCCTCCACTCAGTGCCTTCTGTCTCTGTCCTTTCTTCCTTTCTACTGTACTTGGCCTTTCAGTGTCCCCCCTGTCAGAGTTTTGTCTCCTCAAACTAATTTCTATCTTAATATCTTCTATGCATCACTCATCTGTCCTCCTTGCTGCTGTTGCTGCTGCTGCTGCAGCAGCAGCAGCAACAGCACCAGCTCCCCCTCTCTGCTTTGTTCTCGAAGCCGCCATGTCTTCTCTGTGTGTATCTTTTTTTGCTTCTTTGCCTGCCTACTTTGTCTCCTTTTGTCTGTCTCCTTGCTGTCTCTCATCTCAAGTTTGTTCCCTTTGTCTCTCTTTCTCCTGTCTCCTTTTGTCTCCTCGCTGCAGCTCGGCTTCGATACGAAAAACAGCATTTGCGGGGACTTCGTTCGCAGCGGCAAAGGCAGATACATAGTCAGTTGCCCACGCAACAGCAGCACCAGCAACAGCCGCAAGAGCAGCTACAATAGCAGCAGCAAGTAGCTAAGCAGCAGCAGCAGCAGCAGCAGTAAGTGCAGCGGAAAGAGGGTTGCTTTTGTACAGTTATGGGTTTTCTGTTTGCCTCAGGAGGACAAGCGGACGTCGGGATGTTCATTGCAGGTCGGCTGTCTGTCTCTGTCTCCTCTTGTTATTTTATTTGTGTTATTCTCTTTTGTTTATATTTTTTTATGCATTTGTTATCAAGTGTGAAGTTTCATTTGGCCGCCTTTCTTATATTCTTGTTGCTACATTCATCTCCTCTTCGTTAGCTTTGTGCTGCAGCTGCTGCTGCTGCATCTGCACCCACTTCTGCTGCTACGTGCTGCAGTGCACGTACGCCTCAGCATGTCTCTGCACTTGGGCTTTGCAGGAAGTCGGCGAACTTATTGAGGCCCTCGTATTACACGAGGAAGCTCACCCCGAAGAAGCTGCTGCTTACATCAAGCAGCGTCAGCAACAGCAGCAGCAGAAGCAGGAGCAGGAGCAGGAGCAGCAAAAGCAGCAGCAAGAGCAGGAGCAACAAAAGCAGCAGGAACAGGAGCACCAGGAGGACCAGCAGCAGCTGCAGAAGCAGGAGAACCAGGAGAGCCAACAACAGCAGCAGCAGCAGGATCACCAGGAGAAGCAGCGGGAGCAGCAGCAGGAGAAGGAGCAGCAGCAGGAGCAGGAGCAACAGCAGCAGGATCAGGACAAACAGGGGAAGGAGAGTAGTGCCGATGCGAGCACGCCTGACTTGACCGATGAGTTGTTTGCCTCGTCCCCCTTGTCTCTTCCTGGGGAATCAACTCAAGAAAGGGTTTTGCGGTTGCTTAGAGATGCTAACAGACGAGCAGTACGAAACGCCTCTGCAGTTATCCTCTGTCTCCTCTTTCACCCTTGTCCCCTTGTCTCCTTGCCTCCTTACCTTGGTTTCCCCTTTATTGCCCTCGTCTCCCTTGTCTCCTCTGCCACCTTTTCTCTATTGTGTCTCTGTTGTCTCCCCTCCCTACAGTCGTCTTCGCCTGCCTCTGATGTCTCCTGTCTTTCACTGTGTTCGTTGCATTCGCTTTCTTTGTCTCTCTTGCCTATCGTTTGTCGCTGCTGTCTCTCCCCTCTCCTTGTCTCTTCTATTGTCTCCTGTCTTGTTCTTGTCTCTTGTGTCTCTTGTCTGCACTCTTAGTATCTATATTTCTCATGATTTGACTCTCTTGTCCTTCATTCCGCCCCCCGTCTCTTCTGTCTCCTATCTCCTTTTGCCTTAGCTGTCTCCCTTGTTCTCCTTTGTCTTGTGTTTCCTGCCTCTCCTCTTGTTGTCTCTAGCCCCACTTTAGTTGTAACAGGTATCTTACACACTTCAAAATGGCAGTATGTCTGGTTAGGCGTGCACTGCGTTGCTCCTGCAAGCTCCTGATATGCTTTCCCTACATGCTGCTACTTTGCTGCTACTTTGCTGCTACTTTGCTGCTACTTTGCTGTTTCTGCGTTGCTGTTTGTCTACCTTAAGATGCCGACAGCATGGGCAATACCGACTTTCGAACGCATGCGGCAGTCTCTGGCCTCTCCTCCTTTACGGCAGCATCAGCTTGGCCAGCAACAGCAGCAACAGCAGCAGGGAGGTGGGGAGTGTGATGACAGTGAGCAGGAGACAAGAGACTCTCTACTCCTCCGTCATGCGGCGATTGAAAGAACTCTCAAAGCCATGCAAACTCTTGCAACCAGGCAAGCCGCATGTATACCAAGTTTCAAGCTATTTCTCTCTGCTTTCCACTTCAGTTTGCTTTTGTGTTTGTTTTATTTGTGGTTACCTCAAAACACACACCTCATTCCACTTCATTTCTGCTGCATTGAACTGTTTTGTGGGAGGCATCCACATATATAGACACAGAGATACATATACATAGATATGGGTCTAGGTGTATAGATATTTCTGTTTGTAGATATATCTATATTCATCTACAATATATATATA
>CAJFCY010000748.1:5000-10535 GCA_904066265.1 Eimeria zaria
TTTGCATGCCTGTCTTGTCTTTGCAGCAAACACGTGAAGAGCTGCTGCTGCAGCTTCGGGTGTATGGGCAGCTGCTAGCGCGGCAGCAGCAGCCCATCAGCGGTGTACACCTCATTCAAACCTCATCTTGCTGCAGCAGCGATGAAGGCCTCTGTGCTGCTGCCTGGGAAGTTGCATGCGCTGTGGGTGCTGCTGCAGAGCACCAGCAGCATCAGCAGCGCCACCAACAACAACATCATCAGCAGCAGCAGCAGCAGCTTCAGCAGCAGCTTCAGCAGCAGCTTCAGCAGCAGCGACAGAAGGTTCTGCAGCCTCCCTTTTATATGGGTTTGATGCGTGTGCTCTGCCACCTGCAGCAATTTCATGTATCTCCTGCAGCAGCAGCAGCACAAGAAGGGACAGCAGCAGCAGCAGGGCAGCACGGGGGCAAAATGCTGAAGGAAAGCTACACCTCAAGCTTGCTGCTGCTGCAGCAGGCAGCAGCAGCAGATGACGCTGTTGCAGCACAGCTTGCCCTTGCCTTCTTCCAACTGCTGTGTGAGGTCTATGCTGCAAGGGCAACAGACAATGCCAGCAGCAGCAACAGCAGCAGCAGCAGCAGCAGCAGCAGCAGCAGCAGCAGCAGCAGTGGCAGCAGCAGCGTCAAGGCCAAGACAGCCGTGTCTCCTTCGGCACCCGCAGCAGCAGCAGCACCAGGAAGAGATGAGTGGGTAGCAGGGATAAGCTGCAGCATGCTGCAGTCTTTGCTGCGGCAGCTTGTACGGCTTCTCGTGCCTGCTGTGTACCGCAGCAGCAGCAGCAGCAGCAGCAGCAGCACGGGCGGAGAGCTGCATGCAGCAAGACCTGGGCTTAACGCTTTGCTGCTTCTCTGTGCTGCACATCCAGCAGCAAGAGACGAGGAAGCATCTCCTGTGCCGCTGTGCCGCTCTGTGTTGCTGCTGCTAGCGAGGCGCAGCAGCAGCAGCAGCAGCAGCAGCAGCAGCAGCAGCAGCAGTGAGCTTATGGTGGACTGGCGGCAGCTGTTGGAGCTGCTGCCGCTGTCTGCAACGGGTGATGGCAGCAGCAAGAGTGGGTTAGACTGCAGCGGCATTGCGCATGCATGCGATGCTGTTGCTGTTGCTGCTGGCTGCTTCCTTGAAGAGCAGCAGCAACACCAGCAGCAGATGCAGAAGCATCTGAAGCAGCTGCCGCTGCAGGAGTTAAAGAGGCGTAACCGCTGCTGCAGCAGCAGGAACTGGAGCAGCTGCCTTGCTGGCCTCAGCAGCAGCAGCATTCATTGCTGCTGCAGACTTGTACAGCTCTGCCAGCAGCAGAAGTTGCTGCATGCAAACCTGAAGCAGCAGCAATGTTCTTTGCCCCCAATGATACACTGTATGTAGCAGCAGGTATACATATACCTGCTGCTGCAGCACCTGCTGCATCTTCTGCTGCACCTGCTGCAGTACGCCCAAGCATCAGCATCAGCAGCAGCAGCAGCAGCAGCAGCAAGACTAAAGGCTCTGCTGCTGCAGGGCGTGGGAAGACAGGTGCAGCAGCAGGAGCAGGAGGTGCAGCAGCAAAGGGGCAGAAGGGTTTGACTCGGGAGCAGCTGCAGCAGGAGGAGTTGAAGCAGCAGCAGCAGAAGCGGCAGCAGCTGCGGCAAATGCAGCAGCGCTGCAGCAGAATCTTGCTGCAGTTGGGGTGTCTGATGAGCGGCGTGGGGAGCGAGTGTGCAGAGTTGCTGCTGGCCCCTGCAGCAGAACCTGCTGCTACTGCTGCTGCTGCTGCTGCTGCTGCTGCTGGAGTGTCTGGAGCAGCAGGAGCAGCAGCAGGAGAGGTATCTCCAGTGCAGCTGCTGCCTACACTGCAGTTGATGCTGCGCTGCAGCTTAACCTGCAGCAGCGCGTTGCGCTGCTTGCGGCAGCTAGTTGCTGCTGCTGTGTCTGCAGACGTCCTCCCTAAGAGAGCAGCACTTGCAGATGCGCTGCTGCTAGTAGAGCAGCAGCAAGAAGTTGCTGCTGCTGCTGCTGCTATATTCTCTACAGGGAGGGCAGACAAGGCGCTGTCTTTTGGGGGCAGCCGGCTTGTGCTGCCGCTGGTGTCTGCTGTGCTGCTGCAGGCAAATGCAGCAGCAGCATCTGCATGCAAGCAGGCTCTGCTGCTGCTGCTGCAGCAGCTGAAGCTAGGGGTTAAGCTTGACCCTGATGCTGTCATGTCTTGTCTTGCTGCAGTGCTGCGAGCCCATCCACACTTTGCTGCTGCTGCAGAGGAGGCACTGTGTGTTGCTGCTGCTGAGCTGCTGCATGAGCAGCAGCTGGAGCAGCTGCTGCTCCTTGCTGCTTCAGACACAGCAACAACACGTAAGGCTGTTGCTGCTGCACTTACACATTATCCAGTAGAATGCATGCATGCAGCTGCCCCGCTGCTGGTTGCTAGCCTCCTTGTGCTGCAGCAAGACAAAGAGGAGCAGCAAACGCAGCAGCTTGCTGCTCAGCTGCTGCAGCGGCTGCCGCAGCAGCTAAAAGGAGACACTAGGCAGCGTCTTGCTACACTTTCTCAGCTGCTTGCATGCCCTGAGCAAACATACAGAAACATGGTAAGTGCTGCTGCTGCTGCTGCTGCTGCTGCTGCTGCTGTTGCTGCTGTTGCTGCTGATGGTGATGCTGGGTTGTGTGTGGTATTGCTGCTGCTGCTGCTGATGCCCGTTGCTGCTGTCTTTGCTGCAGCTGTAGCTCCTCTTTCCTGCTTAGATGCATGAGCCTCTATGTGTACGAACTGTTGTCTTGCTTTGCTGCTGCTGCTGCTGCTGTTGCTGCTGCTGCTGCTGCAGGCAGCTGAGGCGTTTGCAGCTGAAGTAGAGAGTGGAGGAAAGGGAGACGAGGAGACAGCAGCAGCTTTAACGCTGCTGACAGATTTGTTTATGGGGCGTCGCGCCTTAGAAGGCCCCTATGCATGCCGGCAGCAGCAGCAGCAGCAGCAGCAGCAGGAGCAGCAGCAGGAGCAGCATGCTGTGGTGTACAAGAAGAAAGAGCTAGATGCTGCGAGTTTCTTTAGCGGCGCGATTAAGGGGAAGATGAAGGGCAAGTCAGCAGCAGCAGCAGCAGCAGCCGCAGCAGCAGGAGGCAATGAGGAGGAATCTGGTGAACAAGAGCAGAAGCAGCAGCAGCAGCAGCAGCAGCAGCAGCAGCAGCTGCGTCCTGATTCGGAGCGTACAATGATGCTGGGTGTTGCAGCTGCTCTTTGCTGCTGTGCTGAGCATAAGCTGCTGCATTCATCATCTACGCTGCTGCTGCTGCTGCAGTTTCTCCTTAATGAAGGGTTGTGCTGCCCAGAAGCATTAGCAGAGCCGCAGCTGCAGCAGCAGCTGCTTGCTGCTGGTGTTGCAGCAATTCGCAGTGCTGAGGGGGAGACCCTTCGTCAGCAAATATTTGAGTGTGTAGATAGCTGCACACGTCAACAACTCAGCAAAGCCAGCAGCAGCAGCAGCAGCAGCAGCAACAGCAGCAGCAGCAGCAGCAAAAGCAAGAACAATAACGACACCACCACCACCACCAGCAGCAGCAGCAGCAGCAGCAGCAGCAGCAGCAGGGAGACAGACAGTGCATCAGCTATACAGGTAGCTCAAGCATTGTTTTGTGGGTCCCTTGCAGAGAAAATGAATAAAGGAGATAGGTTAGTATATTTAGTTGTTAATATGTTGGAGGCGTCTCTGCTGTCTGCTGCTGCTGCAGCAGAGGTGCAGCAGCTACTTGCTAAACCCCTCACTCCTCTTGTTAAACTGCTGCCTTTAGAAGATACCTCTAAACCAGCAGCAGCAGCAGCAGCAGCAGCAGCAGATGGGGAGAATGCCTCTACAAAAGAGCAGCAAGATCAAGACCAGCAACAGCAACAGCAGCAACAGCAGCAGCAACAAGACAAGCAACAGCAGCAGCAGCAACAGCAGCAGCAACAGCAGCAGCAGCAGCAGGAGGATGAGGGTATGTATGAAAGCCGTGTACGTACAGGGAATGAGTTATTGAGGAGTTTCTTATACAATGCATTGCATGCATTAGAGCTGCCGGTTAGACGTGGGGCTGCATGCGGTGTTGCTGCATGCATAAAGGGTTTAGGTGTATTGAGTTTAAAGAGAGAGAATGTAATAGAAGAGTTAACAAAATGTTTAAATAATAATAATAATAATAATAATAATAATAATAATAATAATAATAATATAATGAAACAAGGTTGTTTATTATGTTTAGAATATATTAGTTGTAGTTTAGGGAGGTTGTTCGAACCGTATACACTACAATTTATAAAATATATATTATATTATATATGTGATACATGTATACCTGTTAAACAACAATGTAAAAAAACATATAAACAATTATTAAAATATACAACTAGCCACGGTATACGTTTAATAATAAATATATTAACAGAAAAATTAAAACAACATGAGGAGAATAAACAACAATTATATATTAGAGTTGCATGTATAGAGTTACTATCTATAATAGCTGTATCTTCAACTAAACATTTAAATTGTATTATACATAATATTATACCTATATTAACAGATGCAGCAAATGATATTTGCATACCTCATATACGTGTTGCTGCTATAAATGCATTAAAGACAATAGGTTCAGGTGTACGTACACCTGAGTTACGTGAGATAGTAGTAGATATAGTTGTACCTGCATTATCAAACCCTTCAACAAATAATATTAAATAT
This sequence comes from Eimeria zaria, assembly GCA_904066265.1. NCBI lineage: Eukaryota > Apicomplexa > Conoidasida > Eucoccidiorida > Eimeriidae > Eimeria > Eimeria zaria. The sequence continues at coordinate 9,700 of CAJFCY010000748.1, forward strand.
GCATTAAATAAATTAATTAATATAGAATGTAGTAATTTTAATGATGATACAGCTGTTGCATTGTGTATACCTCTACTTGTACGTGGGGTTAATGAGAGAAGCAGCGAGATTAAGAGAATGGCTGCTGATATTATCAGCTCCCTAGGAGTCCTCTCTAAACAACAGCAGCAGCAGCAGCAGCAGCAACAGCAGCAAGGAGAACAGCAGCAGCAAGGAGAACAACAGCAGCAGCAAGTACAACAACAGCAACAACAGCAGCAGCAGAAGCAGCAGCCGTTGCTGCCGTATCTACCTCAGTTGCTGCCAGCACTGCAGCAAGCATTAGGGGACCCGATCCCAGCTGTACGTTCATCAGCAGCACGTGCATACGGGGCAGTATGTTGGGGTGTATGTACAGTAGAAGTAGAAAGTATAATAAATAAATTAATAAATATATTAAAATATAGTGAAAGTAGTGTAGAAAGAAGTGGTGTAGCAAATGCATTAGCAGAAGTATTATATATATTAGGTGTACATACACTGCAACAATATATACCAACATTTATATATAATATAAAAAATAAAAATATAAAAACAAATTGTAGAGAGGGGTTTATAGGTTTATTTGTATTCTTACCACATATATTTGGTATTCAGTTTAATATATTTGTTAAAGATATTATAAATATTATATTATATTATTGTTTAGATGATGAAGATACGAATATAAGAGATGTATCTATAAGAGCTGCTGAGGTGTATATACACCTCTTTGCTGCTACACATACAATTTTATTATTAACTCCTTTAGAGGAGAATTTATATAATATTAATTGGTGTATAAGATACAATAGTGT
>CAJFCY010000749.1:0-10532 GCA_904066265.1 Eimeria zaria
TATATATACAGTGCGTAGAGTCCCTCCAAGGTAATTGCAAAACGCACGTCTGCAATCTCTGGAACGTCAAAGAGCTCATGGGGGTCAAGTTCCCCGTTGTGGTTCGTGTCCAGAGCGCGGAACCGTTTGTACAGCTTTTTGATGTCGCGTTCACTGAAGTTGGCGGCCTGCACGAGGTCCTTCTGCTCCTGAGGGCTCAGCTGCCCCTGCGCGTTGCTGTAGACAAAGCCCGGAGGCAGCAAAACCAAGAATGTGTTGCTGCAGCTATTGAACAGGGTTTGACGACAGCTTAACGAGGCAAGGGGAAGGAGTAAGGGAGGTGATTACGGGTCAACGGAGAAGTACGCTGCAGCTAACAAACTACATTCCACATTTTCGCTCACCCCATGGTGGTCTGGTGCCTGAGGATACAGACGGGAAGCTGTGCAACTGCGATGAGCCAGTGGCCTCTGAACTGTTCTGCTGGAGCACGGCCACAGAGCTACCCGACGCAAAGTACTGCCAGCTCTTCTCTAATGCCCCGTGAGCGGCAGCCTGCTCCGTCGCTACCGAATGAGTCGTGGTGGAGGACTGCTACTGCGCCCTTCCTCGTCGTTATACTCGTGTTTGAGGAGAACGAGGCGCTTGTGTACGGACAGCTTGTCTTGTTGACCCGCAAAACCTGCTGCAGCAGATCGCCACATCGACCGCTGCTGCGCTACAGTGCACACACCACCAGCCAGGGAATCCCGTTTCTGAGAGCGCTCGAACGGGGCTCAAGAAGGAACGAAGGCAGGGCTGTGGCGACAGCACCGGGAACACGCAGCACAGTCTAGACGGGGGGATGAGTTCAGCACGACGACGAAGTTCTCTAGAGAAACAGGCCAGTCGACAGGTCCCCCGGAGTTGAGGCGCCCTGTTGCACTTTGCCTGTGCATGCACGGAGTCCGCAGCAGACGCCCAGCAGTAAACGAGCGAATGGCCTGCCGTCAATGCCGTCGCCTACAGACGGAAGTTTCGGGGATCTGCTTAGGATGCGAGCCGGCAGAAACATGAAAAAAGACAAATATATCAGCAGTTGCCGAGCCAGCCTCTATAGCGTGCTGCTCCAGGACAAACAACAGGACGCTTCAGGAGTTCGTTCAGCTGCGCAGGGGTCGCAGCGCAGCAAGACAAACGGCGGGGTGTGGTGGCGGATTTAATAAACATATAACTGAATTTAGTTAATATAATTCGACTTGCCCTAAACTCAACTCCATCCAAAGCAAGAGCAACCACAGCAGTAGCCGCTTGGAAGCGCAGTGGTACGACCTACACAGGGAGGCAGCGATTGTACTGCTGGGCACTACAACGTTGCCTGTGGACTGTTCCGGGCAGCATAGAGGACCAAGCAAAACCCTTTAAAAGATAAATTTAATTATAGTAAATGATTTAATGAGGTACTCGCACGAAGGTTATGCTTCCGGCTAGGCATACGGTTACATATTCGTGTAGAGGCAGCCATGTCTGCAACAAGCGGCGGCTCCGCTCTGCCCGCTCACCGCTGTAAAGATGACGATGGTGCGCTTCTCCTTGTTTTTGAACGGAAGCCGTGACTATTTAATAGGGTGGCAAATACCGATGATATGTGGGGGCCGTACTCGGGCCATTACATACGCTGAAGTGCTAGCCGGTTTACTGGAGGGGAAAGCAGCATGGTTTGTCTGCAGCCAGTGTTATACATATAATTGCTTGCTCACAGAATGGCTTCTGAGGGCAGCCTGTTAGCTTAACAGTTGATCAGAGTGCTCGCGCATGCAGCGAAAAGGGAGCTTCAGCTACACGTGCACGTGTAACTGCCTCGCACCTGCTGCTGCGCCATGACACCTTGCGCTGCAACACACCAACTACAACGCGCATGCCCTTGTACCGCTGTTCTCAAGACATCCGACCGCTAAGCGAAAGGTCATCACCTGCCTTAAGGGACCCCTAAACTCCTTTGACGCTGTTGTAGTTCGCAATGGTCCTCAGCTGATAGGGCCAAAGGCACACATTATACGGCCACAATACGAATTTTCCTGGTGTAACATAGTTGTACTACAGTCGACGGGATGCTGCTTGTCTGCCACCAATCTTGCTTTGTTCGCATACCCGTATATGGATTGTAGCGCGTTATGGAATAGAGTTGGGCCGTGTACTCCTCCTGGTGTGCAGACTGCCTACTAAAGGACCAGTAACTGTCTAGCAATTGCCTATCGAGTTAGTGCACGCAGCATTAGGGAGTTTCGTTGCTCCCGCATGTGGGGCTGCCGTGCAGAACGAGCTGCGGCAAGGTGCATTGCGTCTCGTGCTAGGCCCCATCGGGGGTAGGTAGGTCAGCTGCTTGGTAGTAGCTGCTATCTTTATTCCTTTGCTGCTCACAACGGTCCACTAGAAGCGGCGAGGACTCCCGCCAGAAGGACCACACTCGTCTATTCCGGCCATTTAAAGGATAACATAGAGGTCCCTCACCTATGTACGGCACAGCGTAGGATGCGGGCCTAAATTTTAGCATGACTACGCCCTTGGAAAGTACTGCAATGCAATGCACAGTAACAAAGGCAAAACAATCAGTTCTTGCACTATTGCCAGAGGCGGCATCACATCGTCTTCTTTCTCGTTACTACAATGTTCGGAGCAGACGGTTGTTCAAATATTCAGCATTCGTATCTGGCGCGTAGCCTTCCATGACCAAAAGGAACAAAGGGGAAAAACAAAATAGTTAACAAGTCACCTCTCACTTAGTTCTGAGCAAACGAACTCCCCAGCTCTGTTCTTTCGAGGAGTGTCGTTTCTTTATTGCAATGCTAAGGAGAGCAGTTATAGTGTATTAATCATGTGTTATATGAGGTGAAAAAGAGAGGCGGCGCAACCTGCTGAAGCTACACAACACCCTACATCTTTGCCGCAGTCAAACAGAAACGAACAACCGTTAAGCACGGGCAGGCAAACAACACTCCTCCACCGAAGAAAGAGGAACAAGAAAAGTGGCTACATACACCTGTCCCTCCCCAGTTATCTGGCTTGTACGGCGGGAGGGAGATGCAGCAGCGACTTTGTTTTCCTCGTGTTTCCATAGCACTACTTTTGCCTTACCCATGCGAATTCCAGGAGGCGATAACTGCAACTCTCAGACCGACAGCGTCCGCTGCGCGACTTTGGCCGCCAGTCGTCATTCGTTGCAAGACAGAGCGCCTCCTCCCTCCTTAATACCCTGTAAGGTGGAAGGCTCCTCCACGCCCTCATCGGCCTCATACTCGGCAGCCCCAGTTATGATAACGGACTCCGTCTGGTGTACGCTTAACTACCTGGCATCATCAGATGTACAGTCAGCTAAAAGACTTCGTCAGCTACAGATTCAGTTGAACAATGTGCCGTAAGTGCAAGTGCCGACAAGGAAGGAAGGCCTTCCACCTTAACCTCATCCTCGCCGCTGAGGTTTCGGCAGATCGCGCAACGTCATCATCCTGTTGTTGGTTGGAGGCCTCCTTGAGGAGGTGCTGCGTCCTCTGTTGTTATTATTGTCGTTGTTATTGTCATTATTATTGCTACTGCTACTCCCTCCCCAGCCGAGCTTCTGCCAAAACCAGCTGCCCCCCCCAGACTCGTCTCGCCCCGAGTCGCTGTTGGGAGGAGGGCGCGCTGCTGCAGAGCCCCCGATTCCTCGTTGCCTGTAGCGCTCCTGCTGCTCTCGCCGTATTGCCTCCAGCTCTGAATCAGGGGCTTGCCTGCGGGAAGAGGAAGAAGACTGGCTGGAGTTGGAGCTGCGCGCAATACAACACAGCGAAGCAAAGCAGATAAACCAATGCAAAGAGCACCTTCCAGTGGCGCCTGTCAGTGTGTAGGCTGCTGCTGCTTTCATGTGCAACACCAGCATCCAGTTCGGCATGAAGAAAATGCGATTAACGATGAATCACTCACCCGGATAGCGAATGTCGCAGCGGTGATGTGCCGCTTGCTTGGCCTGAAGAAGGGCTGTCTCTTGACTGGCAGGAAGCTGAGGGCAGAGAAGCCGCTGCTCCTGTGGATACCGAAGAGCACGCCTCCTCTGAAGGCAAGCTACTGATAACTGCCTCTATGAGTTGGGCACTGCTAACTAAGGTGTCCAAATCAACAGGCCCCTCCAGTACGATGTACTCCTGCGGGCTTCCCGTCTGCAAGTGAGGGGGCCGGCCAACCAGAAGCCGGAATCCCAAGGCCTCCAGCAACTCGCGGAACAGGGGACTAACATTAAGCACCCTTTCCCTAACGGGCGAGCCGTTGTGTGCCTTCACCCATTTGAACTTGGACAGATTCGGGTCCCCGCTCCGGGCCGCCTGGACTATACTGCAGGCATGTAAACACAAATGTCGGTTGGTACTGAGTTAACAACCCTGGCAGCATTTAACTGGCAGTTTGTTGCAGTGGGATTCATGTTACAGCTCCTTACTTATTCACAATCTTCAGCACGAGCTCGTACGCTCTCTTCTTTGAGACTGCGCTGATAGGAGCATCAGCGATGCTGCTCAAGATGCTCTCCATCTTTACAAGGAGATCATGGTGAAGAAAGTATGCAGTTCTGCAGGGGCAGAAGCATCAGCTGTGCTCATCCTCTGCCCGCTCGCCTGCCGCAGCTCGCGAGACCGCAGAAGCTCGCAAACTCTGCCTAGAGGAGGTGAAGGCAAATGACACAACGCATTCCTCTTGAAGAACAAACTGAGATGCGGTTTTCTAATTCGCCAAGCGTCTTCTTAACTTTCTATTGGCGCAACCACGTATCAGCGCTGCCGGTGCAGCCCGCATCAGCTTTTGGGCAGCCCAGAGCTGCATGCGTGTGCGCCTCATTTCCCACCGTTGGCAACTTTGTATTTCCGTAATATAATGTGAAAAACACAAGTTACGACCATAGTATGGATCTATGTAATTTTCGGCTGTGTAGTGTTCTTGCGTTTTTTTTGGTCGACTCAGCTTGGCAGTGCGTGCTGGTCTGGCAAGCGGTAGTAGTTGCAGCTGTTAACTGTAAATAGCTTCTAAGTCCATTTTGTCGGTTGATATGTCTCGACATTATCTAGATTATTACTATGCACTCGCCCACATGAAGTCTGCATTCTACAGGCATTCCTCACTCCGGCTTCTCTGTTAAGCGTGAGATGCCGGAAACGAGCCTGTGTCGCTTAAGGCTAACTCAGACAAACTGAGTATTTTTCAGTATTTGTTGTTTCTGTCATGCATTGGCTATGGGTGGCGCAATCTGCATCGACGCCGCTATTGAGATCGTAGCCCCTCTGCACAAGCATGGTAGTATGGGCCACATTGAGAACTCTTTTATTTTCAGCAGCCGCATGTCATTGCATTCCTTTGTTTGGCCATAATGGCGATTGCTGGTTCCTGTTATATTCCATTGTGGACCTGAGCTCGAGCGTTTTTGCAAGTGTCAGTAGGTGGAGGCATTCCATTTGTTTTCTGGATACTAAGCTGCAGCCACGGACTTATGTTCTGCACACACATTGCACACAAGCTGCTGACCCTTAGTTCACGGGTAAGGACACTCTTGTGGGCTCCTCAAGGCTTTTGGTAATAGTATACCGTTCATAGTATATCACGTGAGGTAAACGGCATACAGGAATATTTAGGGAGGTGCTCCATAAGGCATCAGTAAGCATTAGAAGCTATTGTGTTTCCGAAGTATTGGCAGCAGAAGCTGCATTGGGAAGCGTCTAGAGTTTAGGGTTTACTGTTAAGCGAACACCGCAAGGAAATGTAGTGTTATGCCCTTTCCCTGTCCGTTTGGTCTGTAGCTGCTTGCTTCCTCAAGCTCACGAAATTCACTCAGAGTGAATCTGCTCCTCGGATGTATTGATGCTGCAGCAGCCCGAAGGGGCCAGTGAACTGCTGTTCGCGCGTTCGCTCTGCGAAGCCTGAGGCAATCACTTTATCTGACGACTGCCTGTACATGGCGAGCAAACAGCCTCACCAATTCGGCTGTTGTCGTAATCAAATATGGCGTAGTATCTCTTCAGGAATACGTTTCCCAGCACCTGAAAGCATCCTTAGTGTCGTATCTTCTGCCCACAGGGTGCATACACATATATGCATTTATTCAATACATATGCTCAGTCTGTTTAATTATTACATATGCCGTCTTATAGTTGTCTCACGACAGTCCGGCTCTGTCCTGGGGGCAGGGGGAGGGCCATGAAGGTTGACGTGCAATCAAGGGGAGAAGACGATGAAAAGGGAAAGGCCACTGCTCCTTCTGTGTAGTCGTCTGGGTCGACTACGAACGCCTGGGGGACGTCTCCCGGTGAGGGCTCAAGGATAAAAGAGAGGCGTTTCATATTTGTATTCCTGTCTGCTTCTCCGCACAGAGAAAGGGCCCCTGTCGTGCTGATTATTTGTTCAATAAGGGCGGGGGGCCCGCCTATACCGGAGGTGCCCGTGTCAATCACTGCGGTACAAGGCAGTTGGGGTGTACAGACGCCAATGGTCGCTTCGTCTACCAGCACATCCCAAAGCCGCAGTTCCCACTTCTTCTGCTGCTTCGGCAGCAGCGGAAACCACGCGACCGCAGCACCCTTCTGTATGTAGCTGCAACGTTGCTGAAAAGCCTTCCCTTGCTAATGAGTTTCGATAAGGTTTACTTGGGGTTGAAGCCACCAAAAGTTACTTCTCCTGCCGAAGAGGCACTCAGAGGAAGAGCTATGGCGAACATCGCACGCCCAATGGCTCCCCTCTTCACCAATTCTTTGACTAAGCAAGTCGACTCCTCTCCATTCTGTGGGCAGCCTGAAATAATCTTGAGTTGGAGCAGCAGCGCAACACAGAGGTAGACAATGAAATGCACCAAGGCCGGCGATGCCGTCGAAAGCTGCAACAGAATCATTAAAACATCTTTATCTTGTTTCTTATGCGCTCTTCTCACGAAGTTCAGAAAATGGGTACTCGGGCTGTCGGACTACAAACCCAAACGTGTAGTTGTTAAGCCTGAATGGATTTAGTTGCATTGGTGAACGCCGGCTTGGAAAAAGAGTCACGTGCTCACGTAGTGTCTTGCAGCTGGAGAGAGTCTCTGCCTGTCACAGAGTCGATGTAACCGGATGCGTATATTACACGCGTTTGCTTCCGAGGTGTTGCTGTTGTAGCGGGTACAGCTTTATTGAAGGTTGCGGACAGATCGGGGTTGAACCGCCTGTGTTGCAGGCAGGAGGCCACGATGCAGCTTATAGAAGGCACCCACGTGCTCGAGCTGCCTGAAGCGATATAAAGATCGTTTGTGCGTTGCTACGCAGACGGTGTTCAGAGCTGCGCGCACCCGTGTCAAAAAGAACTCTGAAGGGCTGCGGGGGAGTTCCTACTCCAATGCTACCGTAGATCCTGTGGTATAAATCAACCAGTCTGCCTCGCAACTTCGAGTCTAAATACAAACTGACTGGAGGCTGTCGTCCGTCCAAAGCGGCAACGAAATCACTTGAGAGGCAGAAGATCGTCTCATGGGCGGGGTTGAACTGTCGAGAGCTTCACGCGATAATATTCAGTGCAAAAAATAACAAAGACATTTCATCTCCCTCTTACTTGAAAGCACCTGGTGGTGCCGTCGTGAAAGCCTCCCGATTCCTCCTACGGGAAGAAAGACGAAACCCACAAGCAACAGTTGTGAAAGCCGGCGGATGCCTTCCATGCCCGCTGCTGCCAGTAGGAATATCACGAACTCCACCTCAAAACTTATGAAAATGAGTTTTCCATGTTAAACGCATCAAATTCACGTGCCTTCACTTTCGACCTACGATGCTATCGTTGGCGGCTTCAGATGCTATGTTGTGTTGTGGCTGACTTCTCAGTGTAGATACAGCACTGCTAGTGCTTATCTACAACGAACTCGAGAGCAATTGATGAACGTTTTATGGCCCTTTCCCGTTGTTCTCTGGGCCGTAGAGGCTTATTGGGTTAAGCATGGCCCACCCTCTTAATGCAAGAAGATCAAGTAGAAACGAGAAGGGCACCCTTACTCACGGTTTTTACACCAGTGTTTGGTAGCACCGCGTATTCATCTCCAGCCAACAAAGCCATCGTACTCCTACCAGCTTGCCTGTAGCAGCTGCTTGTATAAGGCGGGGTTTCATGAATTTCAGCAGCAAGTTCAAGTGATTTAACAGACAGGGGATAGAATGAACGAAGCTTCATAGCTGCCATGATGCCTCACCGTAGCCTGTACATAGACGGCCAGGCAGTCCCTCAGTGCAGTGTTCAGTTTACTGGTTTCAACTCGTTCGTTAGCAACGAACAAACAATTCACACAGCTTAAATTTGTGGGAGTTTGTTACGAGATTTCAACTCTTAACCTGTTGCAGGCAGCTAAACAGATGGAAACTTTCCGGTCGTCAGCCTTTGGGCCCCCAAGGGAACCGCCGATTCGGCAGCGCTACGTCTCTGTTTCCCCTGTATGTCTGCAGTCTTTCAGGAAGTTTCAACAAGCGTATTCGCTTGTATACAAGACGCTTCTTTATTTACTCATTTCTTTCCTTATTCCAGTGACGACACTCAGAGAAGCAACGACTGCTTTGCTGCACTTTCACATGGGGGCCCCGAGACCGAGTCCCGAGCCTCGTGTGCGGAAGGGTGAAACCTCGAAGTTGAGTTGAGGGGTTTCTTAAGGGCCCATTAAAACTTAACAGGGCACAAAAATGGGGGATACGAACTGAGACTGAGACTGTGCTGCCTGCTTTGCTCCACCGCCTTCACTTATTTCTGTGGTGTATACAACATATATATATATATATATATATATATATATATATATATATATATAACCATGTAGATGACATATATGCATATTTAACGGATATATACACACCACAGATGAGCAGAGAAGGAAGAGGAATGCCTCCATTTCTCTTCAGCAAGACCTCATATCGTCCTTAAGCCCCTCCCTTCCGTACACTGCGCTCGGTCGTCACAGCTCACCGCCTCAGCTTCTGTGTCTGACTGATGATGGCCGCAGCCCCCGAGACGCCTCTGCGGTATCCGCACCTGCCCGCTGATTTACAGGGGCTGCCGGCAACAATGGCCTCAGCTTCTGTTGCGGGTTTGCTGTCTCGTACGTTGATACATCCACTAGACACCGCAAAGGCAGTCATTCAGGTGCAGGTGCCCACGGCATCGCGGCACGGTGCGCGGACACTGCTAAGTGGCTCGCGGACGCTGCAGACGCTAAGCTCTGTCTGGCGTCAGGAGGGCTTCCTGGGCCTTTACAGGGGATTCGCGTGAGTTGCAGCAGGCTTCCCTTTCACCGTCTTCTTTGCCTGTCTGTAATATGCAGCTGCAACGAGAAAGGAATCTGAAGGGTGGCGTTTTGTCTGATGAGGCTGGCCTTTGTGTGCAGTATTACGGCTGCACTGGCAGTGCCAGCGACGTGTCTGTATTTTAGCACGTACGAAGTCCTCAAGGCGCGGCTGCTGCGGCTCTCGCGTAGCTGTGACGAGCAGCAACAAACAGCAGCAACAGATAACAGCTTCATCAAGGCGTTACTGCTGGATTCCATATGCGGATTTACTGCCGAGGCCGTCGCTTGTCTCCTCTATCTCCCCATGGACGTGTGCAAGGAACGCCTGCAGGTGAGACATTCTCGGTGCTTCAGCTGAAGATACTGCTGTAGCTGCAGGTTATTTGGCAGCTATTGCTGCAGCTGAAGCTGCATGCGCTGTATGTGTTGTTGAGACTGCAGCAGCCGCGTGAACTGCTGTGGAAGGTGGCGGCGACCCCGTCTCTGCCTTATTTCGCATACGCATGTGCAGCTGGCTAGCAGCTGAATTGCTGCTGCGCTGCAGTACTGTTGCTGCTGCAGGTTTACTCGGCAATGCAGCCTGAGGCTGTTAAGCGGAGAAGACCAACTCTCGCTGATGTCGCGAGGATGGGTGGCCTTCGAGGCCTTTATAGTGGCTACGGCGCTACCCTTCTCTCCTTTGGACCGTTCAGTGCCCTTTTCTTCACTCTCAACCACGTGCGGGCATAAAGCGTGTCAGAGTAGTCCTCTAACGTTTGTTTCCTCTTTTTCTTTCTCCCTTTTCTGTTGTGTATGGGTATTTATCTGTTGCCTGCTCATTGGGTGTCTATCTATCTACTTGTTCGCGTTGTATCATGCTCCTTCGTAGCGAGCTTTCAGTTGATTTGCTGCTCTGTTGTTGTTTGCTGCTTTGCTAGTATTCGTTGATGCACTGATGTTTGCTGCTGCATTTTTCTACTGCAGCAATTTGGCAAGGCAGCCAGCCGCCTGATGCAGCCGGCGGAGGTAAGGGAAGCCTCGGATTCATCTTTATCTTATGCTGCTCCTCCGTGGAGTCCTCTTCTTGCGGCTTCTGTGGCCGGAGCTGCTGCGGGATGTGCAGCATTTCTGACGGCGCCTCTAGACAAAGTGAAACTCAGGTGCGTCGTGAAGCATCCCCACGTGCTTCTTGATTGTTTTGTGTTTGTGTGTTTGCCTACTTTTGTCGACGTGCCTGGATATTTACAATGGAATTGCACATAGACCCTATACTGTAGGATATGTATATATATATATA
>CAJFCY010000750.1:0-10527 GCA_904066265.1 Eimeria zaria
CCCGACGGGAAATGCTTGCACGGAAATGAATGTATGTATGGAAGTATACGTTGCTTGCTTGCGTGCAACAACTACATATGCGCAAAAGCATGCAAGCTGGAAATGCAGGCATGCTTGTAACTACTCAGTGGTGCTCAGCTTGCCCAAAGATCCTATAATCACTTCCAGATGACGTTTTGCGGTACTCATGGCCTGTTCATAAGAGCCCTCTTTACTTCTCCAACCAGACACAGATACCCACATGTGGCAAAAAGTCGACATGGCTGTCACATCACTTGTGGGTTGTGCAGTGCAAGGAGCTGCTAGAGCAGCAGTACGGGCGGCAAGAGAGGGAAGTATAGAAGATCAGTAGGTGCCCATAGGCAGGGTCTGAGCCACACGATGTTGATTACGCTGGATTTTTCTGTGTGTGCTCCTTTATCAGCAACTGCATTGTGACGCCAAACGCCACGGTAGAGGTGTTGATGCAAGAGGTGCTCACGAACAGTGAACAACGAAGCTATTGAAGCTGCTCATAGACGTTATGCCACGACAATTCCTGAATTGTTCTAAGCTGCTCCTACGTCTTAAAGACCTCAGAACCATTTCCAGAAAGGGTTTCGCAGTAGTCATGGCCTTTTCATCTGCGACCTAAGCTCTCTGCTGCGGATGCGGCTTTCATTACACTTAAGTCCTCCCGAGTTAACCGTATGAACTTTGGAGCGCAGAGTTTGACTTACAACAGCGCCTGGTATGTAGGTGCTCAGGCATCATACGCATACCCTTGGATGTCCTTGGTGTGTCAGTTGTGAACCTGTAAACGCATGCCTGCGCGTGGCATGTCTACGCCAGCACTGCTATAGGGGTAACGTTTCGGGTCTAGCGTTTTTTTGTGTCACAGACGTGGGGTGCAACGACAGACAAAGCAACTTAAAAAATCTGCTCTTGCTGTACCCTAACGTTACTTGGCAGAAGGCGAGGCAGCAGAAACAAGAGCGAGAGGAAGGGAAGAAGCAACAGCAGCAGGAACTGCACAAGTATCAGACGTAGTAACACTACCAAAAAGGGAATCATCATCACCGGCAGTAGAAAGAGCAGCAGCAGCAGCAAAATGAATAAACTTCATGATCAAAGTAAATTGCTGTTTAGCAACGAAGGCTCTAAACACAATGCTGCGGCTGCATGCATCATAAGCAGCCCCCTGTATAAAGACACCTGAACAATGTCATCAGCTGCACCAGGAGCATCAGCAGCACAAGCACGTGCAGCGGCGGCAGCTGCTCCTACTGCTGCTGCCGCTGATCTACAAGCGGTGTTGCGTTGCCACCAGCCTCAAAGATCTAGTGTAGTGACAACCCAATGCCTGTCGCCTTTCTGCCTCCTCAACCTCCTAAGAGACACATCATGTCTCTTCTTCAGTTGTTGACCTTTCTGCTCCTCTGCATTTGCTCCTGCGCTGCTGCTGCTGTTGCTGTGCGGCTGCTGCTGCTTTCTTGCGCTGCCTGCGGTGTAAAAGGACCGTGTTTCAGTCCTCATGTTTCTCCCGATACTATGCTGCTGCTGACGTGATTCACTGTCTGCTACTCGTGCTGCAGCCGCTGGTGCTGTGGCTGCGCGCTGGTCTGAACCTGTAGAAGCACCTTCCACTAAGCAGCAGCACAGTCAGTAGTCTTGCTGCAGCCGTGGATATCGCCTGTGTTGCTGCTGCTGCTGCCGTTGCAGCAGTTCGTGGTGCTTCTCGCCGCTGGGGCTACTATATGGTCGCAAATGCTAAAGAAAATGCTGCTGCTGCTGCAGCTGAGGCGGCGGCGACGGCGGCGGCAGCAGCAGCTTTTGACCTGCGTTTGTTTGCTTTCGTTTGTGTTCCGTGGAAGCGGAGTGCGCGAATGCAGACGAGGTCCTTGAAGTTGCTGTTGCTGCTGTTGTTGCTGCTGCTGTTGCTGTTGCTGTTTCTGCTGCAATTGCTGGCGCAGCTGCCTTTAACCACTGTTGCGCCTGCGCTCAGCGGTGTGCGCCGCCTGCCTCTCATGGCAATATTGTATCAGTTGCTGCCGCTGCTGCTGCTGCTGCAACGGCTGATGCTGCTGTTCCAGCTACTCCTGCTGCAGTTGCCGTTGCTGTCACTGGTGTTTCTCTCGCTGCTGCTGCTGCAGTGCACTGCTGCAGCCATGCACGTCAATGCAGCTCCGACGTCTGCGTCGGAAGGTCACAAATGAGCGTTTGGCTGTTGCTGTTGGTGTTATTGTTGTTGTTGTTGCTGTTGCTGCTGTTGGTGCTACGACAGTCGTTCCGTTGGCGTTGTGTGTTGGGATGCAGCAGTTGCTGCTGCAACTGCCGCTGCAGTTGTTGCTCCAGTTGCTGCAGTTGCTGCAGTTGTTGCAGCGTTGCTGCCGCTGCTGCCTTTGCTTCCTCCTGCATGTCTCTATGCTGTTCTGCACCAGCTGCTCCGGTGCTGCACCTGCTGCTGCTGCTTCTGCTGCTGCTGCTGTTCATATCGGGAGGCATGAGAAAGGTGAAGAATGACGGTTTGAATATCCCTGCCGCAGTGACAGCGGTTAGCAACAGCAGCAAAGCAGCAATGGGAAGCTGGTACGGCTTGAGTGCAGCAGCACCTTCCGCCTCTACTGCTGCTGCTGCTGCTGCGCCTGCTGCTGCTGCTGCGCCTGCTGCTTGCTGTACAGGCGGACGAGGAGGAGCAGCAGCAGCAGGCGGGAATGGCTTCAGCCCTTGCTGCAAACTTTGAATAAATAAGAAGCAAAGAACAGCAGGCAGCAAATATTTAATAAGGAGAGACCATGCAGGTAGCAGAGGCAGCAAAGGAGACTCTGCCGCAGTTATTGTATTCAGGTGTATACGAAGATGTTCGATGTTACCCCAAAACAGCCAATAGTAGCAATGCCGCAGCAAACCCTTATTAGCCTTATACAAGTCAAACAAACTCCTGCTGTTCATGCTCCTGTTGCTTCTGCTGCTACTACTGCTACTCATGCTGGTGCTGCTGCTGCTGCTGCTCCGGCGTGAATCAGCCGTGGAGAAACTAACACCCGGGAAAACAGAACAGCAGCCTCCCTTGTTCACTACTGCTGCTGCTGAATGAGACACACCACCTGTATCATAATGAACAACTGCAACTGGTGGTGTTGGTGTTGCTGCTGCTGCCGCTGCTGCTTCTGCCGCTGCTGCTGCATCTTCATGTTGGCTCCCTCCTGCCGCTGCTGGTGCTGCTGCTGCTATTTCTGTTGCTGCTTCTCCGGGATTGGCAGCGCAGCTGATGGTGAATTCGTCATTCACGAGTGCTGCTAATTTCTCCCGGCACAACGCAGCTTCAGCTGCTGCTGCTGCTGCGGTTGCTGCAGCAGCAGCAGCTTCCTCTGCAGCAAGTATTTTCTGCCTCTGTTTTCTTTTAGCGAATTGCACAGCAAGCAAAAAGGAGAAGATAGAGCCTACAATAAAAAATGCAGCAACTACAGCAACTCCTGCTGCAGCAGTCTTTCTGCTGCTAGCAACGCAGATAACAATGCTGCAGCAGATGACAGCAGCAACAAAGGCAGCTAAGAATGTATAGGCAGCAGTATACCCTACATACTTCTTCTGCCTCTTGAATGCGTGCAGCCAGCCAAAAGCAAAGGATTCTGCTGTGCCAAGCAGCAGCAGGCAGCTAACACCCCAATAGAAGTCTGCTGCCTGCAAAAGCTCAACAGAAGACGGCAGCAAACATAAGACAAAGCTTAAACAGCAGCAACAGCAACATATACACAAAGATATCAGAAGACGCTTGCTGCTACAACACCTCCTGCTGCTCCTTGTCCTGATGCTATTGCTGCAGCGTCTGCTGCCACTGCTACAGTTGCTGCTGATGCTGCTGCTGCTGCTACAGCGTGCAGTCACCAGCGCATCAACTGCAGGGTGAACAAGAGATGATATGCTGCTTATGCCTAGCAAGACAAACGAAGAAAAAAATAAAAGTGAGAAGAGATGAGGTAGCGGAGTTGCATCAAATAGTATTGGGTATAATACAAAGACAAGACGAGGTCCTTCTAGCTGCAAGCCGCCCCACACTGCTGCTGCTGTTGCTGCTGCTGCTGCTTCTGCTGCTGCTGCTGGATCTGTTCCTGCTGTTGCTGCTGTTGTTGCTGCTGCTGTTGCTGCTGCTCTTGCTGCTGTCTTATAAGTAACATGACCAGCTACTGCAAAAGCAGCAGCAGCAGAAAGAAATGATATAAATATATTTGCTGCAGCAACAATAAGTGCATCAACTAGTGGGTTATTATATTTTTTTCTTTTGACTGCAGCAAACGATGACATAGCACCTTGAAATACACCAATAGAAAAGAATACTTGGCTTGCTGCTTCAACCCATACTTCAGGTGTATGCAGCAGCAAATCAAAGTCAACTGACAGGAGCTGCTGCAGCCCTTGCTGCGATCCGGGTAAGGTAGCAGCAGCAGCAGCAAGCAGAAGCACGCTGCTGAATGGCAGCAACACAGATATAAAACATAAAATAAAGACAGCTCTCATACCTCTACAAATATTCACAAACACCCACAACCATATAATGAACAAGCTTATGCATGTTATAGGAATACCTAAGGCGAACCCTTCTCCTGCTGCTGCTGCTGCTGCTGCCGTTGCTGCTCGTGCTGCTGCTCTTACTGCTGCTGTTGCTTCTTCCGACAAAGAAGCAGAAGCCGCTGCTGCGTCTGCCGCTGCCTCTGCTGCTGCTGTTGCTGCTGCTGGCTGTTGTAGTATCGCCTGTGCAAAGAATGCTGCTGCTTTTGCTTCTGGATCAGCGACACAGCTCCCCTCCCCTGCTGCTGCTGATGCGGTTGCCACTTCTGCAGCAGCAGCAGCAGCCGGAAGAGTAGGCGTAGGAGCATGAGCAACAGCAGCAGCATGCGGCTGCCATGTACAGAATAGACCTGCCGCTTGTGCTGCTTGACACACATTCTGCTGTTGCAATGCAGGAGCATTACATATTTGCATTTCAGGTGTTTGTACACTCCATGGTAGGTTGGGTTTAACAGCAGCAAATGAGTAAGTAACACCCCATGATAGAAAGTTAGAATAATAACAAGAAATAAACAAAGAGAGTAAAAGAATAGAAGTTGAAACTCCGTGTAATTTCGGAGAAATGTTCGAAAAAATAATAAATACACCGCCTTTATATATTCTAGCATAAAACAATTCTATATATAATATCGGCAAACAAAATAATAATAATAATAATATGTATATATATATAAATGTTAAACCTCCCCATTTATAACAATAACACGGAAAACGCCAGATACACCCTATACCTATTGAAGCACCTACTGCAGCAAATAAAAATAACTTGTTGCTGCTACTCTCTTCCTCTTCATTATTATTATTATTATTATTATTATTATTATTATTGCTGTTGCTGTTTGGGTGGGGGTGAATGTAGTTGTTGAAAGAGTAGTTTGATAATACTGCTCCTGTGTTAGCAGCACAGCATGATACCGAAGATACCTTTTTATGCTGCTGCTGCTGCTGCTGCTGCTGCTCCCGTTGCTGATGCTGCTGTTCAGTGGGCCATTCGGAGATACCAAAGTTCTCTGCTACGGTTGAAGTGTCTACCCAATCATTATCATGCTGATGCTGCTTCTGTTGCTGTTTCTGCTGCTGCTTAGATGGCAGCAGCAGAGTTGTTGGCCTGTCTTCTGGGGTGTATATACAATTCGGCACAACCACGTCTATAGGCCGTCGATTAACACCCCACAGCTTGCCGCTGCTCTTGCTGCTGCTGCTGTTGCAGCTCCTGTTACTGTTGCTGCTGCTGCCGCTGGAGAAGAACCCTCCAAGGAATTCTTGAGGTGATATGCAGGTACTGCTGCTGCTGCTGTCGATGCTGCTGCTGCTGCGGCAGCTGCTGCTGATGTCCGCATGATGACCGGTCAGAGGAGACAGACAGACAAGTGTTGCTTCTGACTTGCTGCTGTTGTTGATTGGGGTGCCATCAGCAGCAACAGCAGCACCAGCGCCAGCACAAGCGTTGCTGCTGTTGCAGTAAGCAGTAGAAGGGGCAGTGGCTTTCAGAACCTGGAGGCGATTCCCGCCCCCCTCCTCTACTTTCTTTGTAGTCGGGTTGTTGCCTATCATTGCTACTGCTGCTGCTGCTGCTGTTGCTCCTCTTGTTGTTGCTGTTGCTGCTGATGCTTTTGCCCTCTTAGTCGAGGCATTGGTGATTAGTAAGTGTTGGTGCCGATGCTCTCAGTCCGGCGTTCAGTTGGCGCTGCTGTTGTTGCAGCAGCAGCAACAGCTGCTGCGGCTGTTGCCTGTATTGCTGCTGATGCTGTTGATGCGGTTACCGCTGCTGCTGCTATTGTTGCTGCTGCACTCTGCACCCCGGCTGCAGCTGATCCAGAACCAAGCGACGCTGCTCACACTGCTACAGCAGCAGCCGCTGCAGCTGTTGCTGCTGTTGCGGTTGCTGGTGCTGCTGCTGCCGTTGTTGTTGTTGCTGCTGCTGCTGCTACTGCTATCGTTGCGGATGCTGGTGCTGAGATAGACCAGGGTTCATATACCAGAGCAACAAAGAGCAAAGCTTTTGCTGTAACAGCCGCAGAACCAAGCAGCCGCAGCAGCAGCGAGATACCTGCTGCTGAGTTGCTGCTGCTGGTGCTAATACTGCTGCTTCTGCTGCTGCTTATTCTGTTCCTTCTGTAGCAGTAACGGGTAAGCTGCTGCAGAGAGAAGCAACAACACATGCAACTGAATGCTGGAGCGGCCGTTCACGACTCGCCGCCGCCTCGGCAGCAGTAACGGCAGCAACGGCAGCAACAGCTGCAGCAGCAATGCTCAGTAATCAAAAAGAGATATTAATAATATACTATAAACCTTCAAATGGATGGGGGTTGTCTCATTTGCTGCTCTGCAGCAGCAGCAATAGAGCCTGGGAACGTGTGGCGGAGCTGTACAATAGCAACAGCAAACACTGCTGCTGCTGCTGCTGCTGCTGTTGCTGCTGCAGCTGCAGCAACCATAACACGAGAATAGAGTTGATTCAAACTCGAAAATACCGAATCTATTTAGAAGGCGAACCTGTTAGGCAGCCACCTATTCCGAAAGCAGCACCAGCACCAGCAGCAGCAACAGCAGCAGCAACAGCAGCAGCAGCGGCTGCTGCTGTTGTTACTGCTGATGCTACTTGCTGTGCGCCGACAGGTTTTTCAGTGTGTTCGTATTTGTTGTTGACTTTCACTTTGAATTAAATTATCTGCAATTAATGTTTATTGTTTGTCTATGTTGGCTCTTAGCTGGTGGTGCGTATAGACAGCTCGGCTAGCAGCTACTACTGCTGTCATTGCTGCTGCCGATGCTACGGATGCTGCTGCTGCCGCGTTTCCTGTATCACATCTTTGTCGTTTTTGCTGAATGAGTTTAATTAAGATATATATTTAGTATAACAGCAGATAGATGACAGCACAGACAATGTATGCATACCCCACCGTACTCCTCACGCGGGAACAGCGCAAGCCGTATGAAGACGGCATTGCTGTTCTTGCGGCTGTTGCTGCTGTTGCTGCTGTTGCTGCTGTTGCTGCTGTTGCTGCTGATAGCATATTCAGATGATATATATTCTATAATTAAAGACATGTTGTAGCTTCTGTCTAGTGTTGTGTAGACAATCACTTCATTCGGACAAGATATTAGTGTGAGGATATGTGGAGGGTATATTAATAATGCAATAAAAATAAAAGCAACTATTATTACTATTAGATTAACGTAATATACGCAATAATTGATGGGGAGCAGCGATGTAATGTAGGTACTACGGGATAAAACAGGTATCAGAATGAAGATAATTATTAGTAGTATTAGCCAATAAGCAAAAAACAAGTATAGATAAGCAGAAGGAATATAAAGAATATAATAGTTCATTAACACCAGCAATATAACGGGGGGACTACTGCTAATAGACGTCAGAAGTATAATTGTAAAACGCCCTACGTGCAGTTAGAGACGTGTATTCCGACTGGTGCGCAGACTACCTACTAACAGAGAAGGAAGCGTCCAACAACTGCCTATTGAGTTAGTGCATGCAGCAAAAGGGGGGCTAGATATGTCTACATATGCGGTTGCCGTGAAGCACGTGCTGCGGCGAAGTGCGCTGCAACAGGTGTTGGGCTGCCCCCTCTTCAAGCGCGTAGGCAGCCAAACTGCAGCGCTGTGGTTGCCTAAAGTATGGAGGAGGAGGCCAGCTGCTTATACGGACTCTTTGCTTCTAAGTTTTCGGCGTTTTTCGCAGCGGTAGTCCTCTGATAAAGTCAAGGACTCTCGTTAAAACAATGGAAACAATTATGAATAGTAAAATAAAATAAAACAAATTTAGATAAATGACAATGAAATAAAAATAGTGATGGAGATAAAACAACCGAAAAACAAAGACAAATGATTTGTTTAGTGTGGGTGCTGTGAGCACACTCACAGCAATTTATATACTATCTGTTTAAATGAGGAGGAGACATTCTCCGTGTATTTAGATGAGAAGGATCCAATTTCTTTGTATTTAAACAAAGAAGAGGTAGTCACAGTTAAATGAAGGGGGTACTATCTCCATTATAAAAGGAGACAGTTACCTTTAACGTGCATACTGTAACTAGAGTGAATGGCCTCGCTAGGAGAATATCGGGAGCTGCAACGAGTCAAATATATATAAAAGAGTCCCCAAAACCAGCAACTGAGCTCCTTCCCAGCCCTTAGACATCCACTGAGCAGTAGGTCAGCTGCCTATGCACGAGAGGAGGAGGCGGCTCAGCACGAGTCGCAGCGCGTCTCGCCGCAACTGCAATGCAGCCCCGCTTGTAACCACATCCAAGCCCGTTTTCGCTGCATGCGCTAACTCAATAGGCAATTGTAGGGCGCTCAGCTGTCCGCTAGCAGACAACCTGCGTACCAGTGGCAGTACAGTCTCAAACGCATCTATAGCATGCTGCAGCTGCCCTCCCTCTCCCTCAGAAGGCCCATGCGCTCGTGCGCACTTAATAGACACGGAGAGGCACAATGAAAGGCATTACGAAGGAAAAAGGGAATCAGCGCCCCTACGAGGCTTCTACTGTTGCAGTGCTTCCACTGTCAACTGCCCGCTCGAGCTGTTGCCCTCCCAGTGGTGTGGCCACTGCTCAGTGGCAGGCATTTGGAGCGCATGCGGATTTTGGGAGCCGTTTTGTTTTAGACGCATCCCGAAACAGAGGATATGTTATGGTGAGCCGTCCTTAACACGCCCGTTTACTGGGCGTGTGCGTTTGAGTGTGAGTCAAGCGCAAAATGTGGGGTTTGCCAATATGTAAAAACTGGGAAGGCTGTCTGCGGCGGCACCGAGCCAGCTATAAGAGTGGAGAAGATCGTGGAACATCTTATAGACGAACGTAGGCAAAGAACTCCCTTAAGGAATGATAACCGGGCAATTCTTCAGCCTTAGTAGCGAAAGAATAGGTAATTCAGGGAAGAAAAGCCGAATCTAAGCTCTCGGGCGCACATCCGTGCCTGCCGGCTCTGCTGTTTTGAAGAAGGGCTGCAGCTAGTCGTTTGGTATAGACTTACGGAATTGTTTCTCCAAACCCCACTCTGCGCGTTTGTCATCTGCCCATCAAGCCAAATATTATTTTTTCAGACCTTTGCGAGTCGTGAAACGTGTCTTTAAAGTCTCAGTTTCATCTATGTGCTCCCTTTTGCTGTAACAGACTTTTCATTGAGAGAGGAGAGTACGGAAGAATTTCGGTGATTCCCGGAATTATTTTAGATAATCAATATTTATTGTGCGGTGACGTCGCCTAGTTGGTGGCAAGTCAACCGTGTGGGCCAGCGCATTAACCGCGAATGGTCCTACCCAGCACATGCATAACTTCCTCGGTGTTTCCCACCTGCGCGCTACGGAGGGCAGCTGAATGCAGTAGAACGAGGCCGCCTTGGGTGACAGCAATCTCAGAACGCCATTTGTCGTAGTTTCTGGTCTGGTGTTCCTGTCCTTGTCTCATGCATTCTCGCGTTGCTGCAAGCTGAATCTGAACGTCTGAGGCCACGGCTCGACGAGACTAGCTTCTGCCACGTTCAAAGTCGGATCAGACAACAATATTTTGGCATACATGAGAGATGCAGGAGAACAACGGGCAGAAAACTGCACAGTTGGCCTATAAGCCCATTCTGCAAAAGGGAGGAAATCAATCTACTTTGTTGAGTTCTGCTTTGTGTTGAGCCCTAAATACTTTGCTAGTGTCCGTTCTGTGCGTTTCGTTTGACTGTCTGCCTCCGGATGCTTCGCCGTGATCATGTTGTGGTCTATTATGAACTGCTTCGTACTTTCCCTCTAGAGCGTGCTAACCAACTTCGAGTCCCTGTCAGTAATGATACATTTTGAAGAGCTGTGGACCTTTCACACATGATTAATGAATAGCTGTAGTGCACAGGCACTACAATGATGCTTGAGAGGGACACTTAGAGGTGTGAACGTCTAGTCACATGATAAAGAAAATAATACCACATTAATAAAGATAAATTGTTCTGACATGAGATAGAAAAATGAAT
>CAJFCY010000751.1:0-10507 GCA_904066265.1 Eimeria zaria
CATAGGGTATATCCGCTAAATCGCTTCTTCTTGCGAGATCAACGATATTACGAAATGCTCGAGGCGTACGGGTAACACCGCGCGCGTTCTGGTCAAGAGCACGCTTCCCGAGTTTGCCTGCCTGTACGATGTGCTAATGGTTCCGCGCCCTTTTGTGCACCTGCCACGAGTACTTACACCATTCGTGTCGGTCGTGACGTAGGCTGCTGCACGCCCTTCCCTATCCCCGTTCGCCCTAAAGCCACTGTCCATATGCAAGCTCACCATGCACAACAAAGCTCGCAGTCAATATTATTGGAAGTGTGGCACAAACGATTGAACCTTGCCTCGCAAGCAAGGATCGCAGCCGTCAGTCAACCTCCCGCTCGAGGTGTCAAACAACGCATATCTATGACAAAACAAATGTTCACTTCGTCACAACCTGCACCTTTTTATATATGCAAAGATGCACATATAAAAGTCCATGCTTTTCACCAGAAAGTCGAGACCAACCCATAGGCGCGCCGTGCAGACGCATATGCTTTCAATTGCTTTCTGATCAAGCCGTCGGGAGACACCAATAGTATGAAGGGCTTTGTCTTGCCGCGGGCGTCGACGCCCGGACACACACTCAATCCAACCAACCTGGTCCGTTTACTGCTTTTGGGGTAACTATTGCATCAGCGAATAACCAAGGGACTTTTGTGGGCATTCCGGTCTCACGGCAACCATACATCACAAACACTTCCAGGGGCCAAAAGCACAAATCTGACACCTCAGTTGCAAGCACCATGAAGGTGTAAAATCCCAGAAGGATACCCCACGTTTTGCCCACTTTCTGTGTGACGGGGAATCCGAAAGAACGCCGGCCCGGAGGCCATGATCTAAAGCCTTCACGTCCGACAATATGCAGCAAGTTTGGTAAGGATGCATTTTTGCAAGCAATTCCATGTTGCGCATTACCGAAAACCTATTTCCAGTCTCACAAGAGGGTATTGTGCATGCCCGTTCACCTGAATATGAAGCTTGAGTCTACTGACCGCCAAGTCCTATCTCCCATGTAAAACGAGTTGACCTTGTGGACACAATGCAAAACACACTGGATTGTTTGGGCTGTCCCTCTCAGCTGGAAACAACAGGTCGTAACAGCACTTTGCGCAGCAAGACCAAACTCAGCAACGGCTTCTGCCTGTTTGCATTCACCTCGCATGGCTACCGACGGGCCCATGAACAACCCGATTTTAGATACACTCGAGCGTACACGCAGTAGCATGCCATTCCGCCACTCGCTGTCTGCACGCAGGAGGCAGGCATCGTCTTTCAGCTACTAACGGCTCGCCTCATTGTATGTATAGCGCCATCTTAGAACACTGTGTTTTTTGCGCCGAGGTAACTTTCCAACGGCCTTTCGAAAACGCATATGTTGGCTCAAATCACGCTCCGTTGTGTTGATAGCGCGCAAAACGCCGCACACAGATGCGCAAGCAGAGTGCTCAGGGTATCCCGACAAACGGGTTAAGTGGGAGGACAAAACCTTTTTACAGGGCATAGGCTATAGAACTAACTTCATCGTCTAGCTCAACACCATCGCAGCAACCAAACGTTCGGCACGTAGACCACTATACCGACGGCTAGCACCTAGAAACTTAGGCGTTGGCCAGGCATTTTCTAGCGGGACTCAGCGCAGCCCTGACATGGCTCCAAAAAGCATGATGCACGATCGCGGAAACAGACTCTAGAAGCGAGTATATCAAAAGAGGGATAAACAGCACACTACAATGCATGCGGATAACGCGTAGTGCACATAACGGCACTCCACACTGATTGGCGAGCCCCACTAGAGGGTTCACGGTGTGTCACGAGCAGTGTATGTCACACAAAAAACGTAAGAGGACGATTACCGCAGGCACGTTAGCAAAACGCATGTGACTACTACTAGTACGAATTGGCGCAGTGTACATTGTCTAACTTCTTGAAGCTGTCAAACGCTCAAAAGTAGGTTGCAGCACCGAAACGTCCTATAGCAGTAGACTCCAATGCTAGCCGCTGCCGATCAAACAAATTGAACTATCACTCCCCATAGTGCACTATTCACAAGCCTTAATCCGTGCTCATGCGTACCCTTATCTGGACGCAGACAGCCTGAAGTTTAAACAGATCCACAACCACGCTGAGGAAATGAATTCTCTTTCCCTGCATCAGAATCTCTACAAACTGTTATGCTTGCTGAACGCTTTGCGTCTAGGTTACTTGGTTTCAACGTATAGGCATACTTCCTGGCCCGAGCAGCGCTTGACCTTAACGCCGAAGGTTTCGTCATGCTGTAGTCGTAGACGGGTGAATACAAACTATATAACCTCGCGCCGTTGATCCATACAAGTCGAACGCCCCTGTTGGAAGACGAAGCTGATGCCGACCAGGGCAGACTGAATGTATTCACCAGAATTCATTTGGAATCTGGACTCGCCCTAAACGAAGACAACTTGAGTCGACAACATCTACGCACCCACTCGTGTTTCTCTGCGCTGGACCTCTCCACCATCGTGCGGAGCCGAAACTCTGATTCGTGCGCCATTTGTCGAAGAGTCAATCCGCGTCATGGCATTTCAGTGACGCATGCATGAAAAAAAACACCACAAAAACTACAACTCAGTCAGTGCCTCAAGGCATGACGAACTCTCTGTGAGATGTCCTAGCACGCCCCGGCAACATCCATGTCATCATCAAGTCTCAATATCTCAGGTACGCCTTTAAGCAATGTAACCGCTCAAATACAGCCGAACCAGCGGTATATGATCCCTGCGACGGCTAGATCTTTGCTGTTTTTCCGTGGATGTTCATCAATTGCAGCCTGACGAGCAAGGTAGGAGACTAATATCACATTTTGCATTGCAAGTGCTTCTTCATGCGCCGGACGTTCAGGTTAGAGATACTGTAAACGACGCATCCCTAACAAGCGTGCAAATATACAAAAAGTGCCCTTTGTGCATATTTGCATCCCGCTTTTGCCTAGTCCAGGGTTCACGGCACTTGCGAGCACCTGGCAGTTCACGGCATCACATCGAGGCCCGCCCTTTAGCATCTGTAATAGCGTAAAAACATCATCAAAGCTCCTCGGGCTGTGCGTCCACAGCACTAGCCAAGACGAGGTTCGAATGCAAAGGTGGAAACACATAACACACAAAGAAAACAATTAAATCCGTTGAACGTCCCAACTTGCCACCCGTATGGGACTCTGTGGAGCCACTGGAAGTTGTCAAATCATATTATGCTTGCCGCACAAAGCACCAGTGAAGACCGTCGAAAGGAGCTTGGTGGCCTCAAGAAATACTCAGTGGAACGAATAGGCAATCATCATCCACCATCACAGCGTCAAACGTACTTCCTGCATATTTTGCAACATTCTTAAATGACTTTCGTATGTCGCTACAGAAAGCGAGAAAGGGCTGCGGAGTAGGCAGCACGGTCCGTAAGCAGTGGTCAGCTGGCGTTGGCTTGGCTAATATATGCTAAAGCAAGCACCCTTGAGTAGTAGTGCATTTGAATCTGGCGAGCCTGAATCCAGGTAACTGGCCGGCCGCTTCTCGCCACATTATTCTATGCGGCAATCAAAAGTAACGCACCGCCTAAGTAAAAGGGGAAAGTGGCATGGAACGGTTCCGGGTTGTGCACAACACCATTAACACACAACTCAGCGGTTCAACGCCGAGCAGAGCGCGGAATATTCTCGTCCTAATCGAGCACTAAAAACATAGCACTTTTAACTACAAGGCAGTACAAAAGTCTTCAGTTGGCAGACCGAGTTCAACGTTTTTCGCGTCATAGAAGTGCGCGCATGACTGCAGCCACCGTGGCTACTTGCATAAAAAGGTTTTTGATCAGCTCTCCTCAATGCACGGCAGGCGTGCACTGGCTTTTCTCCTACACAAAACTCTAGACCGAACACCGATACACGCTCCGAACGAATAACATGACGAATCGGGGAACCTGCAAGGGAGGGTAGAATACGGCCAACTCGCTGTCTTTGGCCCTATAGGTTTCCAAGCATACGAGAACGCGTCCGTGCGGGTTTCAGAGAAACACTATTTTTCTAAGACGCCTCTGATTGAAAGGTTTGTCATCCACGCATCTTGGATAACAGGATGAATGGTGAGGCACGAGCGCGCGCCAGAGCTAAAGAATCGACAACAAACGCCCTCGAAACATTCATAGTTTTGCGTTGGTCGGAAGTGGTGGTGAATGATGGGCAATGTTCAAGAACGGGGTTGTCTGCAACTATTACTGTGGAATCTTTCAAAACAATGGTTATCATCAAACCCAGCGAACGTCCGTATGTGCCGCTCGTACGTCAGACCTGCAGAATTTCCGAAACTCGTCGAATCCTATTTTGCGTGCCTTGCAACGCACCATTAACGTCCGTCGACCAACTCTGGGTAGTCCCAAGAAATATGCACCAGAATGGCTAGGCACTCGTTTTCCATGTTCACCACGTCATTCGTACTTCCTACAGTTTTGCATAATTCTTCACTGTCTTTATCGTGTTATGTAGGCATGTATGACTGGAAAAACCAGTTTACTAAACGAAGCAGCTGCTCGATGTTTGTTAAACATGGATGCATATACCATCCAACCGGCGCTGCCCTCGCTAATGTATGGTAAGGCAGGCACCCATGGTTAGTGATGCACTTGAATTTGACGACTGAATATGGTTTAAATCCGGGGCGGATGCCAGGCGAACCGCTTCTCGCCGCATCATTTAATTCCACATTTCGGAGTAACATACAGCCTAAGAAAACGGGGACAGCGGCCTGGAGTATTTTCAGAATGTTAGCTGTACACCTTACGCTCTTCAGCCGAGTGTACACTGCTTTCTGCTTCTGCTACCTAATTCAAGCACTTTGCGCGACCGCCCGTAGCATGAAATATACTAGCACACACCAACGTGTTGTATATGTACTTCCTCTTTAAATCAGCAGAGAATTGTTTTGGGGTCTGCTTTGCAACCAACGTCTGAGGTCTGCATCAGCTGTCGACGAATACCTGGATCCGCACTCACCCACTTCTCGGAAAGGTAGCTTCAACTAAATATAGTGTCGGTTCGTAGTTTCATCGTTTTTCAGAGTGTGTACTACCCTTTCGTCCCTCGCCAAACACATGCAGCGCCTAAAGCACCGGCGACAATGCCTCAACGGCACCTATCACCCCCCCACTTGTAACCAGCATCTCTTATACAATGGCCAGCGGATTGCCAGAGTCTTGGCATAAATGACGATCCACTGTATCTTTGGATGCTTTAGCAGTCGCCGCACGCGGCAGAATGAAAAAGGAGCATAACCAGCTTTCCAAAAGGTGGCACCTTTCCGAACGTCGCCGTTAGCGACCGATGACTCAACTACGCAGTTTTTCTTCAAGCCGCTCATAAAGCAAGCCGCGGTGAATGCAGCAGCCTTGGTAGCATGGATAAGGCAAGACCACCAGAGCGTCCGCCACAAAAATTCGAGTACAAGGAAACTTTCGTCCAGCTCACACCAGCGTTCATTTTATGTTTACAGATAGAGATAGACAATGTGCAAGTTTACCATGTTTACAGATAGAGATAGACAATGTGCAAGTTGTACCGATGGAAGGCGCCACCGACGTCTAAGAATAACTTCGCGCCATTCGGGAAATAGTCATCGTTAAAAGAGTATCTTTCACAGCCGACTTACTTGAATTGTGACAGCAAACACAGCCAATTTGTGCAGTGCATACTATGACTGTTGTGATTCCTATTCCATCAGTAGGCAGCACGCACAGCATTTGCAGTGCAGTGCACAAGACACGGAGCGAAGCCGGAAAAAGCGCCTTAGCAGTTCAGAAGGCTGATCAGCCCATTATTCCAGCACCTTCCTACTACAAATGTAGTAGACGGATGTATCGACTATTTATACTGTAGGTTTGGTCATCTTAAGGACTAAAATATGCCGGGGTGGTGTGCAAGAGAAGCACGTAATTATGCTGGCAGCCCTGTCGACACATCCAGCTATGTTTAATTTGCCTGCAGGCTCTCTCCAGCGCACTTCCTGAATTGTGCACGAAAGCGGAGTATGCCTCCCTGTCTTGGCTTTAGTTATTTGATGAAATACTGACACTGTACTTTTTACAGGTCGCGCCGGCACGACGGTCCCCAGACAATGGAGCCCCAATGATTATTCAAAAGCTACTTGAAGCAACAGGGCTTAAACCTAGTACCCAATACCACAAGTCATTGTCCGTTAAAGCAGATGTAGCTGGTTACTTAGCTGGAATTCTCTTCAGATGGCGCTGGCCTGTTCGAAAGTTTGGTGCAGGACAGTTTTTTCGTCTTAACCAGTTCATCCATGCATCACAAATTTTTGTCGAGCGTGAATCTATCAACCACCAACGTGCGATGAGATGCGCTGCAGTTCCTCGAAGTAGAGGAAGAAAGCAGTTCTAGAAAGGATACCAAAGCACGCCGGAAAGGTTAACCTTTGTGCAGTTAGGCCACCACTACCTCGTCCCCTCCGAATGTTAGAGAAGGCAGCATGTCTTGAGTCAATCAGCGAGACGCGTTCCCCTAGATACGGCATTTTTTAAACGAAATCCCCATTTGTTTCCGGGAATGTGATGAAATAAGGGCTTTTTCGATCGCATTGGCTTCCTGCCCACGATGTGCATCGCCTATTTAAGCACGTTCACGTAACCGAACTCCACCAAACCAAGTGCCGGTGGGGCTTTCAAGGCCCAAGCCATATCGTCAAAGGAATGTCATCAACGCGTCTTCGGTGTGGCGTACTCTCTTCAGAAGCCGCTTCTTTTGCGCATTCAACGAACAAGCTAGTTTTCTACCGATCCCAATCAAAATCGCGATGGCACACTGTAGACGCATTGGGCAGATGGCTTTTGCCTGACATGTGTCAACTGACTAGTGGCTGTTGAAGCATTCCTTTTGCTTGCGTAGGTGCATACCTCTTCACTGCGCCCTCGCTCATTCCACAGGGGCATCAAAGTAGCCGTGGACAGACAAACAAAACTGAATAAATAGGTGATATGGGCGACAATACGGTCAATATGCCCGGCTTTTTCCGTTCTCGAGATGAACTACACCACTACATATCTGTAGCGGTGCAGTGCACACACACACGTGTTGAAAAGAAAGTGCTGCGAATTGCCCTTGGCATAGAGGAGGTCAACGGACATAGATCTCACGGAGCGCCCGCTTTCAGGAATTTTACGCACAAACTAAGACAGTGCAACTAGCATATACAGTGAATTCCATATTACTACGTATGACTGGTCCGTCCCGCGCGCATTAAGGGCGATTGGGATATTGGACCGCATAAACCATCTCCACGTGTGCTGGAAATCCGATTTCAGGCTTATGCATGCTATTGGCCCAATTATTTAATGGAGGCACTGTTTTGGCGACAGCATCAGTTCTATTGCTGATACGTTTGTTATATTATTTTGAATGAATGCCGACGAAGTGCAGTGCAACGCGCGCAATGTCTGACCATGGATGCTCCCCTATTACAACTTCAAAGTGTAAATAATGGCAAGAACAAGGTATCGGTACCCCGAACCCCTGGCACAGCTCATTCCGTGACATCCTTGATTTGTTGGGGAACTGAACAGGGCGAACAGCAAGATAAACCGACGGCAGAAAGTGCAAACAGCTGCTTCAACCAAAATGTTGACTAACGAGCTATTGGCGAGGAAATATCATCAGCATTCACTGTTAGACGTAAACGACCACCATGGGCTTGCGAGATGCGTTTGCCACTACGCTTCCGCCACTTATCGACTGAGATATGTGCAGACTTATTCCAAGCAAGCACCGCGGACCGAGCTGATCTCACACTGAGAATCCAGTATAGTTTACATCCAGCTTTAGCTCGGCATCGGTAGAGAATTGCTCCAAACCCAGCGGAGCATAGCCTGCTTGCCGTCGAGGTGCACTTTGGAGCATTCTCCTTTTGCTTTGGCGTAGAAATACTGAAGTATTATTCACAGAGCAAGAATAGGTGCCGAGGTCATCAACTCTATAATTATATTAATGTTTCCTGGCTTTCGGGGTCAGCTGGTGTACTCATGCGTCGATGTCAGGAGCAGCAGGAGGAGGCCACGCTGAACAGGAGCACCTTTCTCAGGTGTGGCTGCAGAGTGTGGATAGAACAGCCACCCAGACGCTGGCCACTCTGCAACATTGGCAACCATACGAACGACTTCTCATTTAGCAAACCGGCGTACGTACGCGCCCTGAAGCAGTGCGGCACTCCTCGCTCGTTACTAGCGGCCACTTGCCGGAACTGAGAATGTCTGTTGCTGAAAATGGCATCTCACTTCCTGCACAAAGTGGTATGTGGCAATGTTGGACACCGCGGTCCTGCATCTAGCAAACCGTGGTACGGGCTAGGCGTCCCCAAGGGAAACTCACCAGCACGTTGGGAACCGAATGTCACCACCAGTAAGGATATGCTGCGATTGCACAAAATGCAAATGAACTACTGTGCGTCGACCGTGTCCCCATCGAAACGATCAACAGAGAGAGTGAAACTCCAGGAGCCTTTTAAAAAAGGTGTTCATATTCCCGTTTATATTTGTGTTTGCCTCATACAGCCTGAAGCGTGAAAGTATTCATAACTCATAACGGGGCGGATGTACTCACATTTGGGGGCAAGCCTGTTGGGCCAAGCAACGCACAACCGATATGCCAAATGTGGCGTAGACTCCACAGCGGGCACGCAAATAAAGCGCACGCTTAGTACCGACAGCAAGACAATTCAGGTGGTTGTTTGCGGAGTTTTTGTCGAGCCACTTCTTTTTGGAAAACCAACGAGGATCGAAAATCTTCAAGGCTTACAGGACGCATCAGGTGCATTCATAGCTGAGGGGCAGCTGCCTGTTTGCCGTTGCCCTCCATGCTGCGGTGTTTTGCAGAGTTTGCCGCTGGATGCCGAGCCCCAGCAAATATCAGCGGGGAATTCATCAACTGCGCGTACCCCGAGCACAAAAGTGTTTAGCAGAAGCACCCAACTACGCCTTGGTTCCTGCCAGCTTTTGCGTTACGCAACGTTACTAAGTGAACAGAAGGCTGTGTACTCTCGTGTACAGGCGCCATCAGTATTCAGACAATTCTCGTTGGCCGTTCAGTCTGCCCCAATTTGCCCATTTGCTACTTCTGTTCTGCGCAGATTAGTTGCCATCATACACAATCGGATTTCCTGCAAACACGGCCAAATGCTTGGCACAAACCACCACTGCCACGTAGTCAATGCTGACCTCTATCACCTGCTGCGCTTCAAACATAGAACCACACCAAAACACTGGGAGGCGTTTTAAAATACACCAGCTTTCTCTCCGAAGGGACAACACAGTGTCCAAGCAGCCTGACGGAGCAGATGCTGATGAAGTGATCAGTTAAGGCAAAAAATACGAGACACAACACAGCTCATAACAACCGCCAGAATATGGAGAATCTGCCAGTTACATACTTCCTGCGCAGCCCAATGTGCGCTCGCATTGCAAGAGAGGGGTTCGTCAAGCAGCGACCGTAGAAGCGCGCTTGCAAAACGCAGAACCTTACAATGCTCACATATACATCTCGAGTAGCTCGTTACAAAATACACTGCATACTGCTGCAGGTAAAAACGAACTGATTTGAAACAAAAGAGCGCACGCTCAGAACGAACTGCAAGATGGTCCAACTGGCAGCATTGGGTGTCCTCGTCGAATAGCCCCACGATGGTAAACAAACGAAAGTCCCAACTACTTACGCAGTGTGGGATACATCCTATACGTGCAGACCACGGCAATTGTGCGTATTTACTTGTAATGCACACTGAGCTGCAGAATTCGCAGTCGAACGCCTACGCCAAAAACTACCAGCAGCGCATACGGCAACTATAGCTACCCTGAACACAGAAAAAGGAGGAACCACCCCGAGACGGACACACGAGCAGACAACGATGCATCCATTTTGCAACGCACACAATCCCAAATACACGCGCCATGAAGTAAAGTAGTGGACCCAACGCTCATCCGCCAATCTTACACAGCGACATCCAGGTTGCCAACGACCAACCAATGTCTAACGGAGGAAGCAATCCATAAGTGCTTATTACCGCCAGAGCTGGTTCCACCACAATGCACAGCACCAAACATAGTTTGGCAAAAATACTGCGCACGCAGCAGCCGGCAAGCATCGATGTAGCATCACAGCTCGAACCGCACGTCCTTCTGCAGCCAAGAAATGTCACAAACACAGTGGCTGGCAACGCATATGCAGGAAGAAAAGGATCAACTTAGAGGCCCAGCACTGCCACACTCAAACTCCTAAACGCCATATATATCATACACAAACACCTAACCAGCACCTGCTCACGCCACACTCACCTGCAGCCAACCACATACCACTGGGCATAGCAGCCAACACGCAACATTGGGCACGCCCTCACACCGATGTCTACACACTTGCTAACAATCACGCACCTCCTGCTGCTGAATTCAAACCCAACGAGCGGCACAC
>CAJFCY010000752.1:0-2500 GCA_904066265.1 Eimeria zaria
GGCTGTTGCTAGTGCTGTTGCTGATGCTGCTGTTGCTGAGGCTGTTAATGTTGCTGTTGTTAATACTGTTTGTTAATGCTGTTGTTGCTGTTAATGCTGCTGTTGCTGTTAATGCTGCTCGTGCTGCTAATACTTGTGCTAATGCTGCTGTTGCTAGTGCTGCTGTTGCTAATGCTGCTGTTGCTAGTGCTGCTGCTGCTAATGCTGCTGTTGCTAGTGCTGCTGCTGCTAATGCTGCTGTTGCTAGTGCTGCTGCTGCCAGTGTTACTGTAAATGCTGTTGCTGCGAGCGTGCTGCTGCTGACAGGGGTATTGCTGCTGTTTGTGCTGTTGCTCCTTTTGCAACTGTCGCTGTTGCTGCTGCTGCTGCTGCAGCTGCTGTTGCAGCTGCTGCAGCGTCTTCTACTCTTATTTTTCTTGCAAATACACAGTTGATGTTGCTGCTGCTACTGTTGCTGCTGTTGCTGCTGCAGACTCGGCTAGCCTACTTAGAGTTGCTGCTGAGTACATGCATGGCTGTGCTGCTAACATATTTAATGTTTGTTTATCGGTATACACACACAAAAGAAATGATAAGACCCCTTAAAGCTATCGTCCTCATACCCGGTAAACCCTAAACCCTAAACCCTAAACCCTAAACCCTAAACCCTTCAAGACACTCTCTGGAGTTGTACCCTCTAAACCCTAAACCCTAAACCTTATATGGTTGATAAGGAAGCATCCCAAACCAACGCTGCTGCAGTGCATCAGCATCAGCAGCAGTAGCAGCAGCAGCAGTAGCAGCAGCAGCAGCATAAGAAGTATAATAATAATATAATATATAATATGTATATGCTGCAGCTGCCCTTGTGTTAGCATTCTTTATACACCCCAGCCGCAACTGGCTGAGTATACAGGTGTTGGTAGCCTTCTCCATATACCTCGAGGCATTCGCGCTGCTACCACAACTATACTTTCTTAGACGCATGCTTGAAGTAATATATTATATATAAACCCTAAACCCTAAACCCTAAACCCTAATTATTAGACTCTTAAGGATACTTCTTTAAATGCTGCATTCTTGAAGTAGTAACCTACACTTACAAACCCTAAACCCTAAACCCTAAACCCTATTCTCTTAGCGTTTAGGGTTTAGGGTTGTTATTTGTAGTATGTTTGTATGTTTAACTTCCTTAGAAACAGGCTAAACCCTAAACCCTAAACCCTAAACCCTAATTCTTTCAACAACGCCACTTGGAGTTTCAGAGTTGTTACCTCTCCCTAGGTAGCCAGCTAGCCAGCCAACCAGCTAGCTAGCCAGCTAGCTGGCCAGCTAGCTAGCTAGCTAGCTACATATACTATGGTGGCTAGTTGGGGTGTACGTACAGGTGGAGCCGCTGACGTCGCACTACGTCGGGCTGCTGGTTATCTCCCGCATCGTCCGCCTCTTCTTCTGGGTTACCCTCTACTTACAAGGCAAGCTGCTGCTGCTGCTGCTGCTGTTGCTGCTGCTGCTGCTGCTCTTGCTTCATGCTTCAGTGCTGCTGTGGTGTAAACGTTGCTGCTGCTGTTGCTGCTGCTGTTGCTGGTGCAGCTACCCTGGTTCTTTTTGTATATCTGCTGCGCCCAGCGTTTTCTCCATGTATGCTCCCTAACGCATCCCCTGTCTATGCTGCTGCTGCTGCTGCTGCTGCTGTTGCTGCTGCTGCTGTTGCTGCTGCAGGAGAGCACTTCGTGGGTTTATTCTTGGCGGATTTGCTGCACAGCGCGTTGGCTGCAGACTACTTCGTTCTGTGGTGCTGCAAACTGCGGAGGGGAGGCACCCTCATCTATAAGGGCAGACCCTAGCTAGCTAGCTGTGTAGCTAGCTAGCTGGCTAGTTAGCTAGATGGCTAGCTAGCTAGCTAGTTAGATATATATGTAGCTAGCTGAGGAGGCAGGTGGCTGGTCGGCCAGCTGCACTGCAATCTGCCGCAGTTGTAACTGCTGCGTACTAGCTGACTGTCGGATGGGTAGCTAGCTAGCTAGCTAGCTAGCTAGCTAGCTACCTGGCTGTAAGCCGGTGTTGTAGCTAGCTGCCTAGTACTAGCTAGTTAGGCTAGTTGACTGGCTAGCTGCGTGTCGGGTGGGTGGCTAGCTGGCTAGCCAGCAGCTAGCTTGAAGGTAGATGAAGAGGTGGCCTTCTTATGCGCAGACCTCAAGAGGGAAGACAGACGGGGTGTACAGACACCTCTAAGATTGAATGACAGCAGCAGCAGCTGCAGCACGACAGCAGGTACCTGTTGATGTGTTCGTGCTGCAGTGAAGCAGCAGCAGCAGCACCCATGCTGCTGCATCAACGGTAGCAGCTGCCGGATGAAGCTGGTCAGCAGGTGTATATGCAGGTCGCGACACAGAGAAGGCTAACGGGGCTGCAGCTAGCTGTAGCTAGCTGCAGCTAGCTGCAACTAGCCATCTCCCTCTTCCCCTGCTGGTTCTATATACAGGCCCTTTACTTGCTGCTGCTGTTGCTGTGTCAGAGG
>CAJFCY010000752.1:7500-10506 GCA_904066265.1 Eimeria zaria
ACCTCAGACCCCACAGACAAAACATAAACTCTAATAAAAATAAACTGCAGCAAAAAACTAAAAACGGCGAGACAGTAAGCAGCCCCCAGCTTGACGCCACCACCGGCAACAGCAGCAGCAGCAACAGCAGCAGCAGCAGCAGCAGCAGCAGCAGCAGCAACAACAGCAGCAGCAGCAGCGCTGCTCACGCAATGAAGTCGAGGAATTTAGCGAGGGGTTGATAAGCCTGAGAATGCAGATATCTGAGGAGACAGTAAAAGGAGACACCCACAGCAGCAGCAGCAGCAGCAGCAGCAGCAGCAGCAGCAACAGCAGCATCAGGGATAGGTGCAGCAGGAGGAGGAGGAGAGAAAGCTAGAAGCTATGTTGTAGGGTTTCGCATGTATGTATATACAGATGCATCTCTGTCTAGGGTTTAGGGTTTAGGGTTTAGGGTTTAGATATACTTAAACTCATCAGTTAGCTTGCCCCTGGCTCGCTGCAGTATAGTGGGGACAGCAAGAGGGAGGGGCTCGTCTTGCATGAAGTAGCCATAGTCTGTCTCCTCTAATGCTGTACGCAAGTCTGTATAAAAGGAGACAGGAGACAGGAGACAGGAGACAGTTTAGGAGGAGACAGGAGACAGGAGACAGTTGAGGAGGAGACAGGAGACAGGAGACAGTTGAGGAGGAGACAGGAGACAGTTGAGAAGGAGACAGGTGGGGAGAGATAGGGAGAGGAAGGTGAGAGGAAAGAGAGAGAGTTGGAAAGGAGACAGTTATGAGGAGACAGTCAAAGGGGGGAGATGGATGAAAGGAGACAGTTAGAAAGGAGACAGCAGAGAGGGGACGGGGGAAAGGAGACAGAAGAAAGGAGAAAGGAGACAGTATGAGGGGAGGGACGGCAAAAGGAGACAGTGGAAAGGAGATAGAAGAAAGGAGATATGTATCGAGTTGCTACTGTTTGCTGCTGTAAGAAGGTGTCTCCTTTTCTATCTCTCTCTCTCTCTCTGCTGCTGCTGCTGCTGTCTGTCTCCTTCCCGTATCCTTGTCCCTACCACTCCCAACCCTAAACCCTAAACCCTAAACCCTAAACCCTAAACCCTTGCCTTCGAGTGTATCTGCATTGGCGAGTCTCTTATAGTCATCTGCTGTTAAGAAGGAGGCCCTCAGCCCCCTCACTATCCCCTCTAAGTATCCATCATGTACATTAAACAAAACTAACTCCATCTTGCTGCTGCTGCTGCTGCTGCTGCTGCTGCTGCTGCTGTTGATGCTGCTGCTGCTGATGGTGTTGATATGCTCCACCTGCTGCCGTTCGTGCTGTTGCTGCTGCGCAGGTTGCGCTGCAGCAACAGGGGCTCTGCTGCTGCTGCAGCAAGACTTTACGTTCCTTTGAGATAGCCCTGCTGCTGCTGTTGCTGCTAGTGCTGCTGCTGCTGCTGCTGCTGCTGCTGCTGCTGCAGGGGTACAGAGCTACCGGTTGTGCAGCCCGATGATAGATTCTGAGGCTGCTGCCGAGCGAAGGAGCAGCGTACTGCTGCTGATTTTGCTGCTGCTACTATTGTTGTTGCTGCTGCTGCTACTGCTGCTGCTGCTGCTGCTGCTACTGCTGCCGCTGCTGCTCGCTGGTCGGTTTAGTATCGGCAATGCTGCAGCAGCAGAGCCCTTGTGCAGCAGGAGATAGAGCTCTGCTTCCTACCCTCTTTGTTTGTTTATTTAACATGAAAATAGCTTTATTCATATGCTGGTGCTGCTGCTGCTGCCGCTGCTGCTGCTGCTGCTGCTGCTGTAGCTCGAGCTCGGCACAGCTGCTGCTGCTGGTCCCTTGCGGCGCATGCACACGGCAGGGCCCGAGCCGCCGCTGCTGCTGCTGCTGCTGCTGCTGTTGCTGCTGCTGCTGCTGCTGTTGCTGTTTCATATTGCTTCTCTAGACATCAAAAACAAATATTGATTTTGCTTCTGTATTTAAGTTTAAGTTCATACAGACAGGAGTCGTTTGTGTCTTGCTGCTGCTCTTGTCGTCATTACTACCTCTGCTGCTGCTGCTGCTGCTGCTGCTGCTGCGGTTGCTGCTGCTGCTGCTGCTGGCCTGACCCACGCTGCAGCAAGCCACGTGTTTAAGCTGTACATACACTTCAAGCCAAGTAGGCCACTGGTCATCCTTATCTTTTTCAGCTGCTCGACTCCGTGCTACCGCACACTCATGCCGCTTGTTGCTGCTGCTGCTGCAGCAACAGCTGCTGCTGCAGCCGCCGTAACAGACAGCAGACAGCAACAGCAGCAACAGCAGCGGCTGTTCAATGATGTGTGCATCTGCATACCCTGCGTTGAGTCTCTTTGTACCCCTTGTATGCATTCTTCACTAACCGCCGCTGCCGCTGCTGCTGCTGCCGCTGCTGCTGCTGCTGCTGCTGCTGCTGCTGTTTACAGGCGGGATGAGCGGCCAGGGGCTGAGCCTCCCTCCTTCAAACGCAACTCTGCGTGAGGAGGAGACAGCAGAGATGCAGGGAGGAGACATGGCTTTAGAAGTTAAGCTGGGGGACGACACTAAACAACTCAACGTCCGTACTGCTGCTGCTGCTGCTGCTGCTGCTGCTGCTGCTGGCGCTGCTGTTGCTGCAGCAGCAATTGCTGCAGCCGATTGACCTGCAGTATTCGATCCATATGCAATGATTTATGATATGGAGAGGCTCTGTTGCTGCATCTTTTTTCGCCTTGTGCTGCTGCTGCTGCAGCAGTAGCAGCAGCAGCAGTAGCAGCAGCAGCAGTAGCAGCAAGCAGCAGCCTCACCACAATATATTGTGTGTTGTATTATATGCTGCATGCAGGTGAAGTGTAGCAGTGAGGTAGGTTATGTGAAGTTGCTGCTAGCCCAGCAGCTAGGGGTGGAGCCACGCCGTATACAATTATATGCAAAGACAGCAGCAGGAGAGTTGCTGCAGCTAATAGACCCCATGTCCCTCTGTGACTATAAGGAGCTAGCAGCAGCTGCTGCTACAATATATGCAGATATACAACATTAATA
>CAJFCY010000753.1:5000-10505 GCA_904066265.1 Eimeria zaria
AGCAGCAGCAGCTCCTGCTGCTGTTGCAAGGGCAGCAATAAGACAGCAGCATCTCTTTAGAATAGAAATCTGTCACTTCCTGCTGCACCGCTGAGGAATCTGCATTTAGGTGCTGCTCCACCCTGCAGCTACCGGTGGTAGAGTTGCTGCTGCTGCTGCTGCTGCTGCTGCTGCTACTGTATGCCTGCAACCCCTAGGATGCAATGGCGTTAGGTCTGGGAATCATGCAGCCGCAGCGGTTGAAGCCAGCAGCAGCAGCTGCTGCTGCTGCTGCTGCTATTCGGCGCTTCGGAGACTGCAGCACAAACAGGAGAGCAGCAGCAGCAGCCGCTGCTGCTGCTGCAGGGACAACAAGTAGCCGCAGCAACACCAGCAGCTGCTGCTTCAGCAGGTCTCAGTTCTGGTCTGTGCACAGGGCAGCAGCAACTGCAGGAGCGTTGCCTATGCCTGTGCAGCAGCATCAGCAGCAGCAACAGCAGTTGATGCTAAGTGTGAGTGATTCTAGTGGTTCTGCTGCTTCTATTTCGGTTGCTGCTGCAGCAGCATCTGCTGCTGCTGCTGGCAGTCTAACGTGCTGCATGCAGCAGACTTCCATTCCCTTGCTAGCTAAGGAAAAGGCATCTGAGTGGTGGGGGCGTCGAGCAGCAGCAGCAGCAGCACGTGCTGCTGCTGCAGGTTTATTCAACAAGGTTCTATGCGGTGTTGCTCTTGCTGCTGCTCCTGCCTTCTTGCTGCAGCGCCAGCAGCAGCAGCAGCAGCAGCAGCAGCAGCAGCGTAAGATATTCGCCAAGGCACCATGGGTGCCTCGCGTTGCTGCAATTCTGCAGTCTCCGCCTGCTCGATGTGAGCAAACAGAACCCTTGCTGCAGCAGCAGCAGCAGGAGGAGAAGCAGCAGCTGCTGCAGCAGCAGCAGCAGCTCTGGGAGGCGAAGGAGCAGCAGCTGCTGCAGCAGATGATAGGAGAGCCCAAGAGCGCCTGGCCGCTGTCTGTACAGTCGACGCAGCAAGTGCTGCAGCAGCTTGGCTTAGCAGCAGCAGCATCACAAGTAGCAGCAAACTCCCCTGTTGAAGACAGGCTGCTGTTTGCTGCTGTTGCTGCTGCTGCTCCTCCTCATGCATCTTCTGCAGCTACAGCAGCAGCAGCAGCAGCAGCACCTCATTCAGCTGCAGCAGCAACAGCAGCAGCAGGAGCAGCAAATGAACAGCAGCAGCTTGTAGCATTGGCGCAGCAGGTCTTTCCGGATGATACAGCAGGACTTCCTGGTGCTGCTGCTGTTGCTGCTCCTGCTGCTGCTGCTGCTGCTGCATCTACTACTACACATGTGCTGCTGCCAATGCAGCTGTCTGTACAGGGTATTAACAGCAAAAGCAGCAAACCCCTTTGTCTTGTTGCTGTTGTTGATGGGCATGGTGGCCCAGAAGTAGGTGAGGCCCTGCAACCTGCTGCTGCTGCTGTTGCTGCTGCTGCTGCTGCTGCTGCTGTTGTTGCTGCTGCTGCTGCAACATCTGCTGTGTTTATTCTCGGCATGCACTGACGGCGAAAACCAAGGTCATTTCTTCTGCATGACATACTGCGATCTGCTGCTGCTGCTGCTGCTGCTGCTGCTTCTGTTGTTGCTGCTGCTGCTGCTGCTGCTGCAGCCGAGTTTGTACACAAGCATCTCCCGCGTTTCGTGTCTGCGGAGTTAGAGAAAGTAAATATCGAAGATATGCGAAGTTTAGAAGTGGCGATGAGCCGCGCCTTCTGCAACCTGGTGAGCTGTACATACACCTACACCCCACACCAGTGCTGCTGCTGCTGCTGCTGCTGCTGCTGTTGCTGTTGTTGCTGCTGTTGGTGGTTTGCTGCTGCTGCTGTAGTTGTGTTGTGGGTGTAGGTGTTGGGGTGTTGTTGCTGCAGGATGACGCTATCGGCGCGGCTGTTGATGCAGCATACTCTCTCGGAATCAAGCGAAGCGTCAAGGCAAGAGCTGCTGCTGCTGCTGCTGTTGCTGCTGCTGCTGTTGCTGCTGCTGCTGTTGCTGCTGCTGCTTGTGCTTGTGCTGCTGCTGCTTGCACTGCTGTTGCTCGTGCTGCTGATGCCCGTGCTGCGGCATCTCGTGCTGCTGTTGCTCTTGCTGCTGCTGCTGCTGCTCCACCTGTTGCTGCTGAGGCTGCTGATGTGGGGTTATATATTACTAGACGGCATCAGCAACTCCGTTTAGCTGCTGCTGCTGCTGCTGCTGCTGCTAAACATATATGGCGGTTGCATGCAGCAAACAAACAGGGTTTTTGCTGCTGCATGCATGGGGTGTATGTACACCTCAAAATATGAAACCTGCTTCGTTTGCTGCTTGAGCAGCAAATAACAACACGCAGATATTGCGGGTTTGATGACAGCTGCTGCTGCTGCTGCTGCTGCTGCTGCACTGTATAGGGTTTAGGGTTTAGGGTTTAGGGTTTATGGTGTACATGCAGGTTGGGGCGTGCTGCTTGGCGCTGCTGTTCACGGAGCAGGGGTTTGTTGTTGCAAACAGCGGTGACTGCATGGCTGTGATGCAGCGCAGCAGCAGCAGCAGCAGCAACAGCAGCAGCAGCAGCAAGGTTGGTGAGGTGTTGGAGTTGAATATGCAGCAGAATGCAAATTCACCGGAGGAAAGAAAACGCCTGCAGTTGCTGCATCCCAATGAAGACGATATCGTACCGCAACCTGCTGCTGCTGCTGCTGCTGCTGCTGCTGCTGCTGCTGTTGCTGCTGCTGCTGCTGCTGTTGCTGTTGCTGCTGGTTTTGTCATTTGCTGCAGCTGTTGCTGACTCTGTTGCTGTCGTTTGGTGCTGCTGCTGCTTCTGTCTATTCATTGGTGTTGTTTCTGGTGCCTCTCTGCTGCTGTTGTTTTTGCTGCTATTGCTTTTTGTTTTATTGCTGCTGTTGTTATTTTGCTGCTGCATTTGCTGCTACTGCTGTTGCTGCAGCTACCGTTGCGCTGCAGCATACTTTGTGTGTTTGTTTTGTGTTTGAGTGTATATATGTTATTATTAGTTGTGGGGTGTATGTACACCAGGTTATATGCAAGAGAGACTGGCTGGCGCCTCGGCAGCCGCAAAATGCATATCATTTGCTGCTAAAGGCTCTCGGCCTCCTAGGTAGGCAGCCTCAGGTGTATGTACACCTCACACACATAATATAAATGCAGCAGCAGCAGCAGCTGCTGCTTCTGCTACTGCTGCTGCTGGTTTTCCTTGTGCTGCTGTTGCTATTGCTGCTGCTGTGCAAATAGACACTACACGTACACCGAAACTTACGGATTTCTGCTGCCTTTGCATTTGCTGCTGCTGCTGCTGCTGCAGTGGTTGTTGCTGTTGCACCAAGTGTTGTTGCAGCAGCAGCAGCAGCAGCTTGTAGTTACTAGTGTAGGCAAGCAGCAACTGTTTGTTGAGGGGGGCACACAACACAATAGCTTCGGGTGTTGCAGCTCCAGCTGTTGCAGCTGGTGTTGGTACATTTGCTGCAGCAGTTGCTGCAGCGGCTGCTGCATCTGTTTGTGCAGCTGTTTGCTGCAGCAGCAGTTGATACCTTATTGAGTTGTACTATTGCTGTTGTGTTGTTCTCATGAGCAGCAGCAGCAGCAGCAGCATATGCTGCAACAGTTGTGTATGTGTTGAGGTGTATGTACAGGTACGGAGAGGCAGCTAGGTTCATGTTATGTGAAGGGGAGGCTGCAGCCAACTGCTGCTTTCGGCGACTTTGTATTAAAAAAAATAAAATATGTTGAAGAGCTGCGAGCTAGTAGACGACGCAGAGCCGCCTCCACCTGCAGCAGCAGCAGCAACAGCAGCAACAGCAGCAACAGCAGCAACGGAGCAACAGCAGAAGGAGCAGCAGCAGCAGCAGCAGCAGCAGCAGCAGCAGCAGCAGCAGCAGACGAGGTGTGGTCGTTCCCTTATGTGGTTGTTAAACCACAAACGCGGTGTATAGACACCTCATTACAAAATGAGTTTATTGTTGCTGCAACAGACGGGCTGTGGGACTTCCTACGGCCAGATGAAGCTGCTGCTATTGTTGCAGATACACTCAGCAGCAGCAGCAGCAGCAGCAGCAGCAGCGGCAGCGGCAGCAGCAGCAGCAGTATTAGTCGTGCAGAGGTTGCAAAGAAGGCGGCAGATGCGTACGAATAATACTAACTTATATATACACTTGTTAGATGCATGCAGAGTTAATCATGCTGCTGCTGCTGCTGCTGCTGCTGCTGCTGTTGATACTGCTGTTGCTGCTGCTGCTCGTGCTGCTGCTGATACTGTTGTTGCTCTTGTTGCTGTTGCTGTTGCTGTTGCTGTTAATACTGTCACTACTGCTACTGCTCCTCCAGCTGGTCTAGCTGCTGTTGCTGCTGCAGCTGCTGCTGCTGCACATTGTGTATATGTATTATATGTTTAGGTTAGTTAAGGAGGTTGTTCAGAGAGCAGCAGCAGAACGCGGCATCTCTGTTGCTGCTGCTCTCACCTCTAACCCGAAGCAGCGAAGGCGGATGTATGACGACACCACTGTTGCTGTTATTCTGCTGCCGGGGGCTTCGCTGCAGCAGCAGCAGCAGTAGCAGCAGCAGCAGCAGCAGTAGCAGCAGCAGCAGCAACTGAACAAGTAAATGAGCTGTACAGACACACATCAAACACGCTGCTGCTGTCTGCAGCAGCATGTTGCAGCTGTTCATATGCTTGCTGCTGTTGTTTTTGCTGCTGTTGCTGGTGATGTTGCTGCTACTGTCGCTAACGGTAACAGCAGCAGGCAGCAGCTGCATCAGCAGCAGCAGCAGCAGCAGCAGCAGCGGGCTTTAAGCATATTGAAGGTGAATGATTGCCTCTCGCCTGCGTGCACCAGCAGCAGCAGAAACAGCAGCAGCAGCAGCAGCAGCAGAAACAGCAGCAGCAGCAGCAGTTGTATGAAGAGCCTTTAGGTGGTGTTTCATTCTTTGTTTTGTTTGCTGCATTAGCTGTTCAAGCTTCTCCAATATTGACAAACTGTCTCTTTAGCAGCAGCAGCAACAGCAGCAACAGCAGCAGCAGCTGCTGCTGCCGCTGCTGCCAATGACTTTCACGTTTTCTGTTAACTCAGTTGACTCTCCTCCTTCCCCCTAGCCAGCAGAGTGACGACTACCCAGCTAGCTAGCTAGCTGCTTGGCTAGCTAGCTGCCTGGCTAGCTAGCTGCCAAGCTGGCTAGCTAGCTGCCTAGCTGGCTAGCTAGCTGTCTAGCTAGCTAGCTGTCTAGGTGCCTCCCTATGTAGCTAGCAGGTTAGCTGGCGGCCTATCAAGCTATCTAGCTGCCTATCTAGCTAGCCATCTACCTGCCTAGCTAGCTAGCTGCCCCTCTAGTTGGCTAGCTGCCTGGCTAGCCAGCTAGCTAGCTAGCTAGCTGCCCGTCTAGCTAGCTAGCTAGCTACGGCTGTCCTGCTGCTGCTTTCTTCCGCGGATATGTTTGCTGCCGACTTTGCAATATAAATGCAGACACCTATATATAATATATATAATAT